>RJWJ010023512.1:0-25763 GCA_004363605.1 Indri indri | reverse complement strand
AAAAAGAAAAGTCCCAGACCAGATGGTTTCACACCCGAATCTTACGACACCTACAAAGAAGAACTGGTGCCTATCCTGCAGAAATTATTCCACAACAATGAGAAGGATGGATTCCTCCCCAACACATTTTATGAAGCCAACATAACCCTGATACCAAAACCAGGAATGACGTAACAAAAAAGGAAAACTCAGACCAATATCCCTTATAAATATAGATGCAAAAATTCTTAACAGAATTCTAGCTAACTGAATCCAGGTGCTTATTAAGAAAATAATCCATCATGACCAAGTGGGCTTCATCCCAGAGATACAGGGATGGTTCAACATATGCAAACCTATAAACGTAATTCACCACATAAACAGAAGCAAAAACAAAAAACATACGATTCTCTCAATAGATGCAGGAAAAGCATTTGACAAAATTCAACATCCTTTTATGATAAGAACGCTTAACAAAATAGGCATAGACGGGGCTTGCCTAAAAATGATACAAGCCATTTATGACAAACCCACAGCCAACATCATACTGAATGGGGAAAAATTGAAAGCATTCCCACTTAGACCTGGAAGCAGACAAGGTTGCCCACTATCTCCACTTCTACTCAACATAGTGCTGGAAGTCCTGGCCACAGCAATCAGGGAAGAAGAGTGGAATTAAAGGCATATGACTGGGAACAGAAGAGATCAAACTCTCACTATTTGCTGATGACATGATATTATACCTAGAAAATCCCATGGATTCAACTAAGAGGCTCCTGGAATTGATAAATGAATTCAGTAAAGTCTCAGGATATAAAATCAATACACACAAATCAGAGGCTTTCATATACGCCAATGACAGTCATATCAAGAACCAAATCAAAGACTCAATTCCCTTCACAATAGCAAGAAAATAAAGTATCTAGGAATATATTTAACTAAGGAGGTAAAAGATCTCTACAGGGAGAACTATGAAACATTGAGGAAGGAAATAGCAGAGGACGTAAACAGGTAGAAAACCATACCATGCTCATGGGTCAGCAGAATCGACATTGTTAAAATGTCTATACTACCCAAAGTGATCTACAGATTCAATGCAATCCCTATTAAAATACCAACATCATTCTTCACAGATGTAGAAAAATTAATTCTACGCTTCGTATGGAACCAGAGAAGACCCCGCATAGCAAAAACAATTCTGGGCAATAAAAACAAAATGGGAGGTATCAACTTACCAGACTTCAAACTTTATTATAAGGCTGTAGTAATCAAAACAGCTTGGTACTGGCACAAAAATAGAGCCATTGACCCATGGAACAGAACTGAGAACCCAGATATAAAACTATCCTCACATAGACATCTAATCTTTGACAAAGCAGACAAAAACATACACTGGGGAAAAGAATCCTTATTCAATAAATGGTGCTGGGAAAACTGGATAGCCACATGTAGAAGACTGAACCAGGATCCACACCTTTCACCTCTCACAAAAATCAACTCACGCTGGGTAACAGATTTAAACCTAAGGAGTGAAACTATTAGAATTCTAGAGGAATATGTTGGAAATACTCTTCTAGACATTGGCCCAGGCAAAGAATGTATGAAAAAGACCTCAAAGGCAATCACAGCAACAACCAAAATAAATAAATGGGACCTGATCAAATTAAAATGCTTCTGCACAGCCAAAGAAACTGTCACAAGGGCAAACAGACAACCTACAGAATGGGAGAAAATTTTTGCATGCTATGAATCCGATAAAGGGCTGATAACTAGAATCTACTTAGAACTCAGGAAAATTAGCAAGAAAAAATCAAACGACCCTATCGAAATGTGGGAAAAGGACGTGAACAGAAACTTTTCAAAAGAAGACAAAATAATGGCCAAAAAACATATTCAGAAATGCTCAACATCTCTAATCATCAGGGAAATACAAATCAAAACCACAATGAGATATCACTTATCTCCAGTGAGAATGGTCTTTATCAGAAAGTCCCAAAACAATAAATGTTGGCGTGGATGCGGAGAGATAGGAACACTTATACACTGCTGGTGGGACTGCAAACTAGTGCAACCTCTGGGGAAAGCAATATGGAGATACCTTAAAGAGATACAAGTAGAAGTACCATTCAATCCAGCAATCCCATTACCGGGCATCTGCCCAAAAGATCAAATGATACTGTATAAGAAAGACACCTGCACCCAAATGTTTATAGCAGCACAATTCACAATTGCAAAGATGTGGAAACAACCCAGGTGTCCACCAATACATGAGTAGATTAATAAAATGTGGTATATGTATACCATGGAGTACTATTCAGCTTTAAGAAACAATGGTGACATAGCACCTCTTGTATATTCCTGGATAGAGCTGGAACACATTCTACTAAGTGAAGTATCCCAAGAATGGAAAAACAAGCACCACATGTACTCACCATCAAATTGGCATTAACTGATCAACACATAAGTGCACATATAAGAATAACATCTATTGGATGTCGGGCAGGGGGGAGGGGGAGGGGACGGGTATATGCATACACAAAGAATGCAATGAGCACCATCCGAGGGATGGACACACTTGAAACTCGGACTTGGGGGGGAGGGGGGAGCAAGGGCAACATATGTAACCTAAACATCTGTACCCTCATAATATGATGAAATAAAAGAAAGAAAAAAAAAGCTCAAAAAGAAGTCTTAAAAGGATCAAATTGTTCCAAAGGAACTGTATCCCAGAACAAAGCAAACAGACATTTAAAGGAATGAAAAAATTTAGCACCCAACAAGGTAAAAATCACAATGGCTGGCATCCAATAAAAAATTACAGACAGGCCCAGGCACAGTGGTTCACGCTTATAATCCTAGCACTCCGGGAGGCCGGGGAGGGAGGATCACTTGAGGTCAGGAATTTGAGACCAGCCTGAGCAACAGGGAGACTCCGTCTCTACTGAAAAAAAAAAAAAAATAGAAAAATTAGCTGGGCAAGTGCCTATAGTCCCAGCTACTCAGGAGGATGCTTTGAGCCCAGGAGTATGAGGTTGCTGTGAGCTAGACTGATGCTACGGCACTCACTCTAGCCCCAGCAACAAAGCAAGACTGTCTCAAAAAAAAAAAAAAATATATCGACATACAAAGAAGGAAAATCTGACCCACAGTGAGAAGAAAAAGAAGACACCCAGGAATAACACAGATGATATTAATAGAATAAAGCATACACATGTTAAGGAGAAACATGGAAGACAGAAAAAAAAGACACAAATTAAGTTTCTACAGATTAAAAACACAATGTCTGAGGTGAAAAATACAGTGGATGAGATTAATAGCAAATTAGACAATGCAAAAGAATAATGAACTTGAAGGCATAGCAAAAGAAACTATCCAAATTAAAACAGATAGAGAAGATTTAAAAAATTACATCAGAGCATTAGTGAGACAGATGGGGAAACGTTCAAGATTTGACAAAAACTATAACCCTACAGCAGATTCACAAGCAATTCAAACTCCAAGCACAAAATGCATGAACAAACTACACCATGGCACATTCAAAAAAAGTTGCTAAAAACTAGTAAAAAAAAAAAAAAAAAAAAAAAAAAAAAAAAAAAAAAAAAAAAAAAAAAAAAAAAAAAAAAAAAAAAAAAAAAAAAAAAAAAAAAGAAAAAAAAGTATCTGTAACCGCATCGGAACAGAAAAAAAAAAAAAACATGTTAAAAACAGCCAACAAAGACCCACAATGTACAGAGAAACAAGAAATGACAGCAGACTTCTCACTGGAAATAATGCAAGCCAGAAAACAGTGGGACAACATCTTTAAAGTATCGAAAGAACACTGTCAACCTAGAATTCCATACCTGGTGAATATCTTACAAAACAAAATGAAAATAAAGACTTCTTAGGCATACAAAAGCAGAATTTATCACCAGGATATCTACACTATAAAACCTGTATGGGCCAGGCGCGGTGGCTCACGCCTGTAATCCTAGCACTCTGGGAGGCCGAGGCGGGCGGATAGTCCTGAGCTCAGGAGTTCGAGACCAGCCTGAGCAAGAGCAAGACCCCGTCTCTACAAAAATAGAAAGAAATTAATTGGACAGCTAAAAATATATATATAGAAAAAATCAGCCGGGCATGGTGGCGCATGCCTGTAGTCCCAGCTACTCAGGAGGCTGAGGCAGTAGGATTGCTCGAGCCTAGGAGTTTGAGGTTGCTGTGAGCTAGGCTGATGCCACGGCACTCGCCCCAGGCAAGAGAGTGAGACTCTGTCTCAAAAAAAAAAAACAACCTGTATGTATCCTTCAACATTTTTCTATGGTCACATAATCATACAGAAATACACATGGCCTTATTTGTCACTCTTTCTTCAACAAACATGCAATCATTTACCACTTTTCTGAATCCTGCTTTTCTTGTTCAGTAATACTTTAATGGACATCCTATGTTGTTTTCATCAATATACAATACTTCATGATGCAAGCGCTGCATAAATTATTCAATCAGTTCTTCCATTCATGGACATTTACTTTGTTTCCACATTGTGCCACTCTGTCTCCATATTCTGCCATTAAAAATATTCTTGTAGTCCACAGCCATACCATCCTGAACACGCCCATTCTCTTCTCATCTCAGAAGCTAAGCAGTTCAGGGCTGGTTAGTACTTGGATGGGAAAAATATCCTTGTAAATATAATCTTACATGGGCTGGTTGGTCTTGCAAGATTACTTTCCAAAGGGGCTATACCAACATGTATTTCACTAACATTATGAGAGAATACCATGTTCTGCACAACACCACCGTTTTCTCTACTAGCAAAAGGTATTGTTTTTTAAATTCTGTCAGTTGATGGATATATTGTTATATTTCACTAGTACTTTAATTAATTTGCATTACCCTAACAACCAGCAAGTCTGAATATCTTTTCACGAATGTTATGGCCTCCTGAATTTGCTTTTTTATTAACTGATTCTTTAAATCTTTTGCTCTTTTTACTATTGGGTCCATATCCTCTTCTTGTAAAATTAATCCTCTGTGCTGTATGTTGCAGAATATTTTTTCAAACTTATCTATTTAGTTTTTTTAATTACAGTAAAATATACATAACATAAAATTTACCATCTTAACCATCTTCAAGCATAAAGATGGTTAAGTAGTGTTCAGTACATTTATACTGTTACACAACCAATCTCCAGAACTCTTTATCTTGCAAAACTCAAATTCTACACGCATTAACCTCCCCATTCCCCATTCCCCTAGCCCCTGGCAATCACTATTGTACTTTCTGTCTCTATGAATTTGACTAGGTACCTCCCAAGTGGAATCATACAGTGTATCTTTTTGTAACTCTCATATTTTACTTAACATAATGTCTTCAAGGTGCATCCACGTTGTAGTGTGTGTCAGAATTTCTTTCCTTTCCCAGCTTGAATAATATCCTACTGTATATCACATTTTGTTTATCCTTCATCTGTCACTGGACACTTGGGTTTGAAGTGATATTTCATTGTGGTTTTAACTTCCATTTTCCTAAAGATTAGTGATGTTGAGCACCTTTTCACATGCTTTATGGCCATTTTATTTAGATCTTTGGGGAAATGTCTATTCAAGCCCTTTACCCACTTTTTAATCAGGTTATTTTATCTTTTAATTTAATTTTTTCCTATTAAGTTGTAGGAGTTCCTTATATGTTTTGGATATTAATCCCTTAGCAAATACAGGGCTTCCAAATACTTTCTCCCATTTTGTAGGTTGCCTTTGCAGTTTGTTGATTGTTTCCTTTGCCGTGCAGATGCTTTTTAGTTTGATGTAGTCCCACTAATCTATCTTTGCTTTTGTTGTCTGTGCTTTCAGGGTCATATCCAAGAAATCATTCCCAAGACCAATGTCAAGAAGGTTTCCCTTATGTTTTCTTATTTCAGTAGATTCAGGGGGCACAAGTGGAGTTTTGTTCCCCCTTACGTTTTCTTCTAGGAGTTGTGCCTACCTCTTAGATCAGTCAGTGAGCAATTTAAAGTCCTGGTCATTTATTTATCTTCCTATCATAGGCACCTAGCAGAACACCTGCCACATAGAAGGAACATGCAAGGAAGGAAAGAATGGAACATGGTAAAAAAAAAATTTTTTTTAAGAGATGGGGTGCTGCTATTTTGCCCAATCTGGTCTTGAACTACTGGCCTCAAGCAATTGTCCCACCTCAGCCTCCCAAAGCGCCACCACACCCAGCCATAAACATGGCTTTAATTGAAGCCCGTTTCAAGTTTTGCCTATGTTTCTGGTGTCATATCCAAGAAATTATTGCCCAATCCAAGATCCAAGTTTTTCCCTATGTTTTCTTCTAAGGGTTAGTTTTGCCTCTTACGTTTTAGGTCTTTGATCCACTTGAGTTAATTTTTGTATGTGGTATAGAGTAAGGGTCCCATTTCATTCTTTTGCATGTGGATATACAGTTTGCTCAACACCATGTTGAAAAGACTGTCCTTTCCCCACTGAATGGCCTTGGCACCACTGTCAAAAATCATTTGACCACATAGAGTACATGACGGTTGATATCTGGACTGTCTATTCTATTCCACTGGTTTATGTCTGTCTTAATGCCAATACTGTCATCGACTTCCCTATGGTATCCTTTACCATTAAAGGGTTTTAATTTTTATAAAATTAAATATACATCTTATTTTATAATAGCTTCTGAGTTTCTGAAATTCAAGTTTCCTTCACCCAGTTTGTATAACTAAATCTGCAGAATAACCTTACATATTTTCACAAGGTTTCAATCCATCTGGAATTTATCTTAAGAACCCAATTTTATTTCTTCCAGATGGGCAAGACAGTTGTACCAGCACCACTTATTAAATAATCTACTCATTTCTCACTGAATTATAATACTACCTTTATCATTTATTAAATTTGCACATATAATGGATTTCTGGATTCCCTATTTGTTTCTGCTAATCTGTCCATGCAAATACTGTATTAATCTGATTACCTCTGTTCAGAATATCTTTATAACTATAAGACACATCTCCTCACTAATCCTTTTCAGTTCCCTTGGCTATTCTCTGAATATGCTAGAAAACATGAGTTTTACTTATTTTCTAACATTAACACCAATTATTTAACTTTACTGTTACAATGCATTTACTAGAACCTCTAAGACAACACTGAATACAGATGTGATCATGGGCATCCTCGTCAAGTTCTTAATTTTAGTGATCTTGACATTTAGGGCATTTGCCACAATTTCCCTCTATTCTTAATTCACTTAGATATTTTATTAGAAATAGTCTTCATGAACTTTATCAAATGCCTTCTCAACAGTTACTAATGGCTTACTAAATTTCTTGCTTCATTTGTTCATATAATCTATTATATTAATATTTGATACTTAATGATCCTTGCATTGATGCAATATACCCTATTGGATCAAAGTGCATTATTAGTCTGTTGCTTCATACTTACATTCCATTGACTACTACTGTATTTAGAAATTTTATATTTCTAGACATAAGGTTGATCTTCATTGGCAGCATTTTTTTCTCCTTTTTGCTCTCTCTGGTGCTTCAATCAGGATTAGAAGCATTTTGATCAGAGATAAAAATGTATGTGCTTCATTCACAGGCCAGGCGCAGTGGCTCATGTCTGTAATTCTAGCACTTTGGGAGGACAAGGTGGGAGAACTGCTTGAGCCCAGGAGTTGGAGGTTGGAGTGCCATGATGACACCACTGCATTCTAGCCCCAGAAACAGAGCAAGACCCTGTCTTCAAAAAAAAAAAAAGGTTTATGTGCTTCACAGAATGCACTAAGTAGCTCTGCATCTTTGAAAGTGGAGAACAGGGTTCATTCTTATTATGATAATGTGTTTGTTCTTCAACAACTAAATGAAATTCAGCTGCAAAACCATCTGCTATGCTGCTTTTTTCAAGGACAAATCTTCGATCATCTTTTGAATCCTTTCATAGGAATTGGTCAATTCAAGTTTTTACTTCTCGGGTCAATTTTACTCATTTGTATTTTGCTATAACATCACCCATTTCCTCTTGAAATAACTTTGGCACAATAGCATTATATGTATATTCTCAAGAAAACTTGCAAAAGATTAATCTTTCCTATATTTGGGGTCTATGGTGTTTCACTCCACTCTTTTCCCACATGGAAGAGGTTTTGTAGCTGGGCCCCTTGAGATTTTAGTACCCCAGCATTTTTTTTTAATGACTGAAATAATATAAAACTTGACTAGGCTGGGCACGGCGGCTCACGCCTGTAATCCTAACACTCTGGGAGGCCGAGGCAGGTGGATCGCTCAAGGTCAGGAGTTCGAGACCAGCCTGAGCAAGAGCGAGACCCTATCTCTACTAAAAAATAGAAAGAAATGATCTGGACAACTAAAAAATATATATATAGAAAAAATTAGCCAGGCATGGTGGCACATGCCTGTAGTCCCAGCTACTCGGGAAGCTGAGGCAGGAGGATCTCTTGAGCCCAGGAGTTTGAGGTTGCTGTGAGCTAGGCTGACGCCATGGCACTCTAGCCTGGGCAACAGAGCCAGACTCTGTCTCAGGGGAAAAAAAAAAAACTTTGACTAGACCCTTCTTTGCTTGCACATGTTAACCGCCTGCTTCCTGCTCAGCACTCCTTGATCTCACAGAAATCATTAACTGTTGATGTATCATTTCTTTGTCAAGCAGATGGCAGAAACTCCAGCATCACAAGGAAAATCTATGAGTTTGTTTTGCAGAAGGAATAAATGCCCTTGAGAAAGTTGTGACTCGCTGCTGATGCCCAGAAGTCTGGGTTACTCAAGGTATTATCTGAAACTAAAAGCAACATAGATAGACTACCCACTGCAGTACTCTGAAACTCCCCCTCCCTTCCTAACTGCACAAAAGCTCCCTAGTTCATCCTTTTGTTAAGACGGATCTGAAAGATTTTGCTCTTCCTGTCGTCTTGCCTTGCCAAATTCAATCTCCAACCACCAGTATCACAATGTTTGGCTTTAGCTGCACATCGGGTACATGAGACAGAATTTGCAGTTCTTTAACAATTCATTTAGTTCATCGGTCTTTGCACAGAACCAGCTTTGGGATTTATTTATCCTTTCCACCACTTTTGTTCTGTTGTTTCTAATTCCATTAAATACACTTTTGTCCAATGCTCTATCATATACAAATTGGGGGCTCAATTGCCCATCTGCATTAAGTAGAATCAATACTGCTTCTAAAGATATTACTTTTAAGAGGGGAGTATTTCAGGTCTGAAATTCTTTTTTTTTTTTTTTTTTTTGAGACAGAGTCTCACTCTGTTGCCCCAGCTAGAATACCATGGTGTCAGCCTAGCTCACAGCAACCTCAAACTCCTGGCCTCAAGCCATCCTCCTGTCTCAGCCTCCCAAGTAGCTGGGACTACATGTGCATACCACCATGCCAGGCTAATTTTTTCTATTTTTAGTAGAGAAGGGGTCTCTCTCTTGTTCAGGCTGGTCTTGAACTCCTGAGCTCAAGCAATCCTCCCACCTTGGCCTCCCAGAATGCTAGGATTACAGGCATGAGCCACTACCCCTGCCCAGGCCTGAAATTCTGAACCTACTACCCTAATAGAAGATAATCAGATGCAGCTGTAGGTGGGAAAAAAAAGAAGATAATCAGATATTTAAATTTTAATATTAGGAAAAGCACAGGGATCCATGCTATTAACATATTTGTTACATATCAGGGCATAGTTGATAACCGAAGGAGAACTGTTTAATATTGAGAAACTGCCTATATTTCATTGCCTAGTCTATTCCAAAAAGTAAAGCTATTCATAAAAAGTCAGATTTACGTGGCAAAGAAGAAAATTATGTCAGGAGGATTGGTAGCTATTTAATAGCTATACATAAAATTAATATGAATGCAGAAGGAAGTCTTCACTAG
Source organism: Indri indri (assembly GCA_004363605.1). NCBI lineage: Eukaryota > Metazoa > Chordata > Mammalia > Primates > Indriidae > Indri > Indri indri. The sequence goes on along the minus strand of RJWJ010023512.1, from coordinate 15,890 downwards.
CAGGTGGCACAACTGTTCAATATTTTAAACAAAATCTGGATAAAGATACAGAAAGCAGGCTGGTGAAATCTAATTATAAACTTAAAATTATAAAAAATAAGTTTTTAGAGAAAAATTAAACTATTTAGAAAAATAAGCTAAAATTAACAAGATGAAATATAATTGAGGATGAAGGTAATATTCTACATTGGGGTTCAAAAAATCTACCATATAAAGTGAGATCAAAAAAAGTGGTTTGGATGTTTAGATTCTAGAACCTAGAAGGTGTATGACACAATACAATTCTTAATTAATCAACGTAATAGGTTTCAGAATAAAAAAGTAGCCAGTCTCAATGTACTCATAAACTAAGTAGATTATAGATGGAACACAGTATTTTATTTAAGAATACCAAAAGCTATAGAATAAGAGTACCTCCCATAGAAAGCCTTAAAAGAAATAATTTGAAAACTATATCTTTTAAGACAGCACTGTTGCTGCTAAAAATTAAGTTTCTGGAGCTAGGCTACTTGGATTCAAATCCAAGCTCCACCATCTCCTAGGTTTGTGACCACAGGTAGGTTTCTTCTCTGCGACTCAGTTCTCTCAACTAAAAAACTGATACAATTATAAATATCTATTTCATAGTGTTTTGGGGAGGACCAACATACATTATTAACATATTTATTAATATATAATTATATAATTACATGTAACAAATATATTAACATACATAAAGTACTTAGAAGAGAGTGATATAGCAAGTACTCAATAAATGTCAACTATCATGAGCAACAATTGAAAGCATGGATGTTTACATAGCAGAAGGCAAAGTTGTAGGACTTGACACATGTCCCAATTATTGAAACACGATGACCAAAGTAAGAGGGATCCTTTCTTTTCTGTGTAACTTGAGAAAGTTAGAATAGCCAATCTAATCAATGGTGAAGATTTTGGTTCAAATATTGGTGAACTTCCAAGGAAGTAGCATGTTCTTCATAATTGTTACACCAAGGTTGGATGACCAACTGTCAGAGGTATTTCAAAGGACAGCATTTTGCACTAAAAACTCAGAATTTAATTAAAATTCTACAATTATAGAAGAACTGATTTGTCTTTCAACAGTTTCAACCTAGACTATGGTTCCATCAGTACTAGTCCAGGGGTACCATTTTAAATATGGTGCTCCAGAATTATTTAATAGAAAAAATACAACACAATAATAAGCTTATGGTTTATCTTTCCATATTCATGGAAGAAAACTGGTACACAAGAAAAGCAAGCCAAAAAAAAAAAAAACTGACTAATGGAAGTATCACTGAAAAGTGTAATAACAAGCAGAAAAGTTTATTTGATTCTAAATCAATTCATACTAAGTGTTCACGGAGACTTTTAACCTATAAAATCTATTGACAAGCATTTTAAAAAACTGTTTCTTGTCCTTTAAACAACTATTCTAGCATACAAAATCCTTACTTTTCATTCAAACGTAACATAGAAAAAGAAATTTAGTACTAATCTTTTTAGTTCCCTCTTCCTAAAAACATGTCTCATTGACCCTTTTTCTTTTTTATTTCAAAATATTAAGGAAGTACAAATGTTTTTGTTACATGGATAGCTTTTACAATGCTTACATCAGGGCTATTAGTGTGTCCACCACACTAATAGTGTTCATTATACCTGTTAAATAGGTTTTTACCACTCCCCTCCTCCCCATCGTTGACCCTCACTGATTTTAATTAATGAGAGCCTTAAATCTATTAAGAGAAATACATAGTCTCCTAGCTGATTTCTCTACCTACAATCTATGTATTCTAGAATCTACTCTTAACATTGCCACAATCATCCTAAAGCATAACTTCGATCTTGCAACCGTAACTCCAAATCAAATCCTTTGAGATTTGTAAATACTAATTAGCATTTTTTACAAAGGAAAGAAAATCTGTCCAATGAATGGCAAAATATGGTCAATTTAGCCTTAGCTAGTTGAAAAATTGTGACCAATGCCAAAAAGAGAGTGAGAAAATATAAGTGAATTAATGAATGAGAGAGTGCTAATACAGGCTCAAACAAGGGGATGGTAATTTTCACCCTAAGTCTCACTTTTTTTTATTTATATATATTTTTATTTATTAAGGGTACATAATAGTTGTATATCTATTATGGGTACATGTGATGTTTTGATACGGGCATACAATGTGAATTAATCAAATCAGGGTAACTAGAGTATCCATCACCTCAGGCATTTAACATTTCTTTGTGTTATGAATATTCCAATTCTACTCTCTTAGTTATTTTAAAATATACCCTAACTTATTGTGATTATAGTCACTTTGTTGTGTTACCAAGTATTGTTCATTCTACCTAACTATCAACTATGTTTCTGCATTCATTAACCACCCCCACTTTATCTCCCTCCTCCCTGCTACTCTTCCCAACCTCTGGTAACCATCATTCTACTCTCTCTCTGTGCTCCAAGAGATCAATTGTTTTTAACATTTAGCTCTCACATATGAGTGAGAACATGTGAGACTTGTCTTTCTGTGCTTGGCTTATTTCACTTAACATAATGTTCTCCAGTTCCATCCATGTTGTTGCAAATGGCAGAATTTCAGTCTTTTTTGTGGCTACATGTTAAGAATATTCCATTGTGTATATGTACCACAATTTGTTTAATTCATTCATCTATTGATGGACACTTAGGTTGATTCCGTATCTTGGCTACTGTGAATAGTACTACAACAAACATGGAGTGCAGGTATCTTTTCAATATACTGATTTCCTTTCTTTTGGATATATACTTAGCAGCAGGATTGCTGGGTCATATGGTAGTTCTATTTTTAGTTCTTTGAGAAATCTCCATACTGTTTTCCATAGTGGTTGCACTAATTTACATTCCCATCAACAGGGTACGAGGGTTTCCCTTTCTCCATATCCTCACCAGCATTTGTTACTGCCTGCCTTTTTGATAAAAGCCATTTTAACTGGGGTGAAATGGTATCTCATTGGAGCTTTGATTTGCATTTCTCTGATGACTAATGATGTTGAACATTTTTTCATATACCTATTGGCCATTTATATGTCTTCTTTTGAGAAATGTCTATTCAGATCCTTTGCCCATTGTTAAATGGGATTATTTGATTTTCCCCTATTGAGTTGCTAGAGCTCTTTATATATTCCAGTTATTAATCTCTTATCAGATGGGTAGTTTGCAAATATCTTATCCCATTCTATGGGTTGTCTCTTCACTTTGTTGATTGTTTCCTTTGCTGTGCAGAAGCTTTTTAGCTTGATGTGATCCCATTTGTAAAATTTTGCTTTGGTTGCCTGTGCTTTCGGGGTATTACTCAAGAAGTCCTTGCCCAGACCAATGTCCTGAAGCATTTCCCCAATGTTTTGTTTTAGTAGTTTCATAGTTTCAGGTCTTAAAATCTTTAATCCATTTTGATTTGATTTTTGTATATGGCAAGATAAGGGTCTAGTTTCATTCTTCTGTATATGGATATCCAGTTTTCCCAGCACCATTTATTGAAGAGACTGTCCTTTCCCCACTGCATGTTCTTGGAACCTTTCTCACAGGTAAGTTCACTATAGATGTGTTCATTTATTTCTGGGTTCTCTATTCTGTTCCATTGGTCTATGTGTCTGTTTTTATGCCAGTACCATGCTGTTTGGGTTACTACAGCTCTGTAGTATAATCTGAAGTCAGGCAGTGTGATTCCTTCATTTTTGTTCTTTTTGCTCAGGATGGCTTTGATTATTCTGGGTCTTTTGTGGTTCCATATAAATTTTAGGATTATTTTTTCTATTTCTGTCAAGAATGTCCTTGGTATTTTGATGGGGATTACATTGAATCTATAGATTGCTTTGGGTAGTACGAACATTTTAACACTATCGATTCTTCTAATCCATGAGCATGGACTATCTTTCCATTTTTTTGTGTTCTCTTCAATTTCTTTCAACAATGTTTTATAGTTTGATTATCAAGATCTTTCATTTCTTTCATTAAGTTTATTCCTAGGTATTCTATTTTATTTGTAGCTATTACTTTCTTGGTTTCTTTTTCAGAGTGTTTACTCTTGACATATAGAAATGCTACTGATTTTTGTATGTTGATTTTGTATCCTGCAACTTTACTGAATTTGTTTATCAGTTCTAATAGTTTTTGGGTGGAGTCTTTAGGTTTCTCTAGATATAAGACCATATCATCTGCAAACAAGGATAATTTGGCTTATTCCTTTCCAATTTGGATGCCCTTTCTCGACTTACTGCTCTAGCTAGAACTTCCAGTACTATGTTAAATAACAGTAGTGAAAGTGGGCATCCTTGTCTTGTTCCACATCTTAAAGGAAAGGCTTTCAGTTTTTCCCCATTCAGTATGATACTCGCTCTGCGTCGGTCTTACGTGGCTTTTATCGTATTAATCTAAGTTCCTTCTATACTTTTTTTTTTTTTAGAGTTTTTTAAATCATGAAGAGGTGCTGCATTTTATCGAATGCTTTTTTAGCACCAATTGAAATGTTCACATAGTTTTTGTCTTTTGTTCTGTTGATGTGATGTATCACACTGATTGATTTGCATATGTTGAACCATCCTTACATCCCTGGGATGAATCCCACTTGATCATGATGAATAATCTTTTTAATGTGTTGTTGAATTTGGTTTGCTACCATTTTGTTAAGGATTTTTACAGCTATGTTCATTAGAGATATTGGCCTATAGTTTTCTTTTTTTGTTGTCTTTCTCTGGTTTTGGTATCAGGGTGACACAGGCCTCGTAGAATGAGTTTGGAAGTTTCCCCTCCTTCTTGGATAGCTTAAGTAGGATTGGTATTAGTTCTTAAGTCTCACTTCTAAGCAAGCTGAAGGGTTAAATAACAGTACATAGGCATTACAGGACAGTCATTAAAAATGCTTAGGTAGACCATGCAGAATCATGGAAAAACAAATGCAACCACCATATTCAAATGAGAAATACTGTATGAGAAACTATCAATCTTTTTTTTTATTTGTTTACTGGACTGTAATATTGGAGCTTATAAAATGAACCAAAATTTATTCATCTAAATACAGTACCATGCCGAGCATGGTGGCTCACACCTGTAATCTTAGCACTTTGGGAGGCCAAAGTGGGAGGATCACTTGAGGCCAGGAGTTTAAGGATGCACTGAGCTATGATTGTGTCACTGCACCCCAGCCTGGTCTACAGAGCAAGACTTCATCTCTAAAATAAACAAATACATAAAGTAATGCCTCCACTAAAAATATTAAAAATTTCTCCACCAGGATTTTATAAACAGTTAAAAACTGTAGGAAATGGTGTTATTATTTTAGGTCACAATTCAGTCCCATATTTTCAACACATTACTATATTTTAGGACTTGTGTTAAGCACTAGGAACAGAGACTAACTTAACAAACACTTAGAATCAAGTATAAGCCAGACATTTTAAGTTAGTGGGGTGGCAGCACTGTTCAGATGTCCACCCAGCTTTCCTTTTTTGAATGACTGTTCATCTGCACTCTATTATCACCCCAATACCCTATAATTCTTTTATTCTCCTTAAATAACTAATTTGAAAGTCAATGACCTTTTGCCAACCCTTCTCTATCACAAATTATCTAACTTTCAAACCTCAGTACCATCTCAGATTCTCTCCTTACTTTTTTTTGTTTCTTTTTTTTAGAGACAGGGTCTCATTATGTTGCCCAGGCTAAACTCAACCTTCTGGGCTCAAATAATCTCCTGTTTCAGCCTCCTGAGTAGCTGGGACAACAGGTGTACACCACCACGCCAAGTTCCCATTCTTACTTTCTATCAGTTACTAAATTCTACTGCCTTTTTCACCACTTCTCTTCAACTCACATTTCTTCTAGGTCTACAGCTGAGGTTTTTATTTCACATCTGGATTACTCAATAAGAATGCTTGTTAACAAACACAGTTGATATCTGGCCTCAGTTCACCTCAATGTTCACTTGTAGCTGGTATGGATAGTTTCTACGCATACTGACAGCTTTCCACCTGAATCACTTCTCTCCTAAGTTCTCCAGCACGTCAGGAGTTTGCCCATCCCTAACCATAGAACGCTTAAATGCTGGCAGTATTTTTAGCAGCAATCTCAATCAATGAAGACTGGTTATAGGTAGAAAAAGGCCTCAGCCCCCTTTCACTTACTTGGTAGGACAATTCTGAGGCAGTTATACAAGAACATGGACAAGGTTAAGCCCCCAGTTGCCTTTCCATTATTGACTTTCTTCCCCTCTAACTACCTACCCCCTCACTTGTACTTCCTAGCATCTCACCTGCACCCATGTCCTTATCTCAAGGTCTGAGTTCAAGAAGCACTCCAGAGAAACCACAAGGGCCATAAAGGTAATGCTGTCAAGACCTACCTTAACGTAGAGCCACCCAAGTACTCTTCCCATCTCAGTCTTCTCTCAATTACAGAGAAGAATTCATGTGGATCACAAACCTCTTCTCATCAAACACCTTCAGTGAAGTCTTTCATAATTTGTCTTCATCTGCTATAACTAACATATGAACTATAAATTGTTATCAGCCAAATTGTTCTACTGACACTTTCTCAAATAACTTGTACCTTTCCAGGAACTCATTAATCTATTTATATTAGAAATGTCCTCCAATATTCACCTTTCAAAGCTCACTCATCTCAAATACTATCTCCACCAAGCCCCCATCACAAGCAATGCCTCCCTCACCTAAATTCCTAAAGAACTTTTATAATACTAAGGCACTTACTGTAATTGCGTAAAACACTGCCTCACTTCACTACAAGTTTCTTAAGGGCAGAAACCATGTTTCATTCTTTTTAATTTCCAAATAGCCTTGCCCTGGTAGACTCAAAACATTGACCTACTTTAGCCTTCTGAAATAACATTTGAAAGCAACATTTATTTGGATGCACCATTGTTTCTTAAATACTAGTTCAGGTATACGATATTATACATAATTTATGTGCCTTTTTTGTAAACAGTTAAAACCAACTGTACTCATCTCGGATTCTTTGGAGGTTTCCTACTTATGGAAATGCTCCTGCAATCACATGTAGACTTTCAACAAGTTTAAAAATTACACTAAATAGAGCTGTTACTCGTTTTTTTCCTCTTTAGAAATGACTGCATTTCACATTTCTCACCAAAAATCTCTCAGCATTTTATGTACTTCATTTTCTTGTGAAGAATCTACACTCAGTCGTATGTAATAGTTCACAGTGCCCCAATCTTAATCTATCTGAATTCCAATTTATGTCAAAGGCTGCTTTAGCAACATTATTTCAGCTTTAAGGAAATTCTGATCCTTACACAATCTTGAAATGCTTCTGTCATGGGGAAAGACTTTATTTCTTGGCATTCCCTAAGAGGATTAGTATGAAGATCAAATAAGGTTGTGTATGTGAAAGGTCATTGAAAATTCTAATAGCAATATATAAACGTAAGAATTATCATCTCCTTAACTCTGAATTTCAAATATTTAAAATCATCTATTTACTACAGTCTAATGCCATTAAACTAATTATGTAAAAAGATTTGCTTATTGATAGGTTACAAAGAGCTCAAAAAAGGCAGGAAAAAGTGAAAGCTGGCAATAAACCAGGTCATAAATAGGAAGCAATCTTAAGTAGAATTTCCCTCTTGCACATATCAGTTCAATATTTTATTCCAGGAATATTTTTTATACTGTCCTTTTTTTCAATCCTGACAAAGTAAATGAAATAATATAAAGCTCCTAGCATAGTGTAACTATTACTATTACTTTTTCATAAAATTAGCATTGTCTTTCAATAAGATTACTAATTTCCCTCTTATTTATATTAATAGTATGAATTCACTAACAATATTTGTATTATGCTCACGTCAAATAGCCTAGTATAATAATCTGATTTGGTCCGACCTTTTCAGATGATACTACTGTTTTGTCTCAACCAGAAATGGAACTAGGACGGCCTCATTACTTTTTGTAACAGGTTTTTCTTAAAGGAAAAATATGATTAAACTAAAAAATTCTGTAATTCCATTTATTTATTAAGCAAGAAGTCTAGAGATCCTTGAGGCAAAATGCATCCTCAGTTCAGTCTATGTTCCTGCCAGTATTTCACCCCCTGGCTCAATTTTCCAGGCCTAATAGGGATTATATGAGAATGTAAATCCTCAATATACTTGAGTGCACAACACCTAGAAAAATCTCATCATCCATGGAAAAGCTCAACTTTCGCCTTGTAAATATTCAAAATGAAGAGCATTTTGTATGTGAGAAGTATTTCAGAGTAAAGGTCTGTGAAACAGCACGCTACGGAAATCTGATCCAAACAAAAGCTGCAGATGGACAGACGGTAAGGGGTATCTCGTAGTGAGGATCGAACATCGGTCGAAGAAAAATTCAAGGACGATGACATCTTGGTTTTTGCGTTCACAACAATAAATAACGGGGCTGCAAGACCAGGTCTCGTCACCCCAACTGCGCCGCAAAGCAAAACCAGAACCCCGTGCCCTGGCGGGGCTTTCAGTCGCTCGCACCCGCCGAGAGACTGGCAAGCCGGAGTGGGGAAACCGAGGAAGGAAGCGAAGCCCCTCTCCCGGGCTCATTTCATCCCTCCCGCCTCCTGCTTTCCAGGGCAGAGCCTCCAAGGGACCTTTCCCCAAATCAACGACCAGTTCGCGTCCTCCGCCGACCCCTGACGGAGCGGCCACCAGATTATCTCTGCAACGCAGAGCACTGGGGAGCCGAGGCCTTATTCCCGTCCGCGCGCCCACCGCCACCCAAGAGCGTGAAAAAGAGGCCGCTGCAGCAGCTGCACCCCCGGCGCGCGGAAGCGAGAACGGAGACCATTCCCAGGTGGCAGGCGAGGCGCCCTTTGGCCCCACGCCCCTCCCAGCAGCGCAGCACTCACCTCCACGGCCTTCCCCGCGGGCCCCGCCAGCGCGGCCAGCGGTGGCTTGCAGCCGCACCTACGCAAGCTCCTCTTTTCCACCCTTGGCCTCGTAAAGGAGGGGCGTCGCGTCGGGAGGGCCGGAAAACGGCGCCGCAGCGCAGCCCGTGGGGTCCCCACCTCCCGAACCAGCCACTTCCCGCAGTAGCCGCGGCTCCTTCCGGTGTCTCCACCGCCGCCGCAGGCGTCTCGGGCGTCGCTGGAGGGCGGGAAGGGGCGGAGCCCCGAAGAGAGCCCGCCCCAGGGATGGGGCCCGGCCCAGGTGCCTGGACCCTGGCGGGCACTGGGGACTCGGACTTCTAATGCAGCTGACTGTTCGGGCCCCGCGTACCTGCGGCAGTTTGAAGTTTAGGGCTTCTTTCGTTTTTACATGTGTTCTCCCCCTCTTCTGCGGTCACACTATGACCATTATAAGGTCTTGTTTCGATGCATTACAGAATCCCATGAAGGCTGGCCACTGAAGGGCCTCAGGTTTTCGACCTTGTGCAAAGTAATATAAGTCTTATCTCAATTCAACACTGTATTCCTTTCTCTCATCTTTCTTCTCCCAACTCCTTAGGATCCAGATTCTCCGGATGCAATTATGTTTCCCTTTTCCATATATACACAGAAGAAATTTATCTCTACCATTTTCCCCTTAGGCCAAGATCAAGAAGATCAAATAAAATATTTATAGAAACTTTAGTATCTGATTAGTGCCTGGAGCATTGGAAGAGACTTGCCTTCTAATTACGTAACTGTTAATTCATTCGATTGATGTTCGAATCTGTGAATAAAAACTTTCAAATTAATAAAAATTATTATAATTGCCAGTTTCAATCTGTCTCATTACCTCTAATTCTTTGGTCTCCAAATAGGAGCATGTACCCAAGTGTTGTGCAAGATGCGCAATCTCCATCAAGAACAAGTAGAAAATATAGGAGCTTCTACTGATTTTTATGGTAAAAATGAAAGAAATTAACCATGACACCACATTCTCTGTAGGCATTGACACTGAGGCCTCAGTTTGCACCGCAAATGATCACTTATCCTGGGTTTACTGATGAGAATGGAAGTTTCACAATTTGGAGGGTACTCATGATGCTACCGCTCCTTTTATTTTCAGTCTGTTTCAAAATATGACAGTTTACAAGCTATGGGATGTCAGCAAGATAGTTAATTTTTATTTCAAAAAAATCAAATGTCTAAATGCTTTAAATATTTATACTCCTCTGTAAAGAGATAAGAGAATGCTCATGAACTCATTTGTTCCCTGACGTCTTGTGGCAAAGAACTTTCTGACGTAAATGAGAATTTTATACACTTGTTTGAAAAACGACAGGTGGATTAGTCTCCCATTTCACAGATGAGCCAACGGGCTCCAGCCACTGACTAATGGCTGGGAGCGCCCAGTGAAGAGCAGGTGGGTGGTCCAGGTGACCTTCAGTCCAGAGGAAAATGCAAGAGGGGTCTAGGTTTGTCCTTGGGCTGCCTGCTGGGGCGCCCGTGGCATAGGGGATGGGGGCAGAGAGAGAGAGGAGATCTTTTCTGTTAATCTTTTGATCATGGGTCCACTCCACCAAGAAGTGCCTCATTCCATCTGCCAGGTCTACCTGAGCAGCTGCACATGTAACTAGAATGGCTATTTTTGTTAAACAGAGCTTAACTATTTCTGAAACAGCCATTTATTTGTGAAGATATTTTATGTTAATTTAATTATAAGAAAGTTGAAAAGTGTAATACATAGCTAAGCCCTTAAGGCCGGTTAAGCTATTTGACTTGTAACAAATATAATTTTTATTAGCTCAGCCTATTTGGATGGTAATGAGTATAACCTTTCCATAGACATTACAGACTCTAAGTTATGGTCTATTTTTATGTAAAACCAGCCTTGAGTCAAATAAAAAGAAAGTTTTTTAAAAAACAAAAAAGAAAAAGGACAGGTGTTCTAAATTTCTGAACTTTCCTGTAATGACAAGTGGCTATCAGCAATATGCTACCTAACACAAAAAAAATTTGTAATGTATACATTGAACCTATCACTTTAAAGTAAAAGTGATATTTTGAAAAATAAGTGAGAAAATAACTGCATTTGAAAGACCAGGGCAACGGAGAGAGCATTTTAAAATGGGGTTAGGAAATGTTTCCATCATTAAATAATTTTGCTTCAAAAATTATGTATCACCTACAAAAACTCATTTCTGTAACAAAAGACATCATTAAGAGATGAAAAGTCAGCCGGGGGCAGTGGCTTATGCCTGTCATCCTAGCACTCTGGGAGGCCGAGGCGGGCGGATTGTTTGAGCTCAGGAGTTCGAAACCAGCCTGAGCAAGAGTGAGACCCCTGTCTCTACTAAAAAAAAATAGAAAGAAATTATCTGGACAATTAAAAATATATAGAAAAAATTAGCCGGGCAAGGTGGGGGCATGCCTCTAGTCTCAGCTACTCAGGAGGCTGAGGCAGTAGGATCGCTTGAGCCCAGGAGTTTGAGGTTGCTGTGAGTTAGGCTGACACCACGGCACTCACTCTAGCCAGGGCAACAGAGTGAGACTCTGTCTCAAAAAAAAAAAAGACATGAAAAGTCAAGCCGGCAAACAGAAGATATTTGAACTGTATATAACTGATAAAGATTCATGTATATATATGTTTCCACAAATCAATAAGAAAAACAGGCAACCAAACAGAAAAACAGGCAAAAGTCACTTCTCCAGAATTCCTGCATTGAAATTGTATCAGGGGTATTCTTTTCTTACAGCATTCTAGCAAATTCAATTCAACCCCAAAGACCCTTCTTCTCTTGCTTGGTAACCAATGTCCTCTTTGGGTTTACCTGTCCTGGAGGGGTTCTAGGGCACTGTCAGTTCAGGGGGAGCAACTGACATGGCTGTTCAAAGCAGGTGTGACTCGTGCCTAGACAATAGCAGGCAAGTACCTCTCATGTGGACACCAGGTGAAGTCCTTGCTGTGGACCAGTCCTCATGAAACGAATGAACTCTTCCACTTTTAACTTCCATGGATTCCTGCCTCTCCACTCTTGGGTGTTTACTTTTATCCTTGTATGCCTCAATCCAGAATGTTTACTCTTTTACTTTTCTTCAAATAGTATCTCTTGATGGATTATAATGAAGGACACTATCACTGGGAAATCAATTAACTTCTCTCTCTGAGAGAAGAGATTATACATTCCATATGGTAGACTCCCAGCTAAGTCACACTGATTGTGGAGTAGAATTCTAGAGGTGCCATTCATGGAGAATATAATGTGAATTGTGCGCCCTAGAGTTGTGCATCAGGCCAGGAACTGAAGTCTCTTCTAATGCAAGGAGGGTAAAAGAAGAAATGATGGTATGGAAAACAAGAAAGGAAAAAAGAAGAAGGGGTAGAAAAAGGGAGGGAAGAAGACAATTAAATGGTCATATCAAAACAAATGCCTTCTTGTTTTTGCAACTGAGTAATGCCAAGTGGAAAATAGCAATGTACAAAACATACATTTTATTGCTCATGTACCTGAGACTAAACAAGCCTTTGCCAATACCGTTCCCTCAGTCAGAGACACTTTCACAGACACTCCCAACCCCTATCCCTCATTCACCTGGCTAACTCCTACCTACATATACTCTGTTTAACATAGCACAGGACTCCATTATTTCCCATTTCAGAATCCCTCTTGTTTCCTTTAGAGAATTTATTATAATTTGTAATCATTTTAAGATTTTTTTGTGTACTTAATTATTTTGCCTGTCTCCTCTGAACTTAAGCTCAATGAGAACAGCGACTGTTTGTCTTGTTCATAATATTCCCAGAGCCTAGCATTGAAGAATTCAAATATTTGTTGGTTCTCAACTGGGGGCGGTTTTGTCCCCTGGGTGGTTAGTTGGCAATACTCCCAAGGAGGACTGGTGGAAGAAGGCATTAGTCACTTTCCTTTGCATTGATGTGACAGGAGAGTCCAAAACATCATTAGTCCCCCTGTGGTGAAACCCTGATTTAAACCGAGGCTTTAAAATATGTTTTTGCTTATAAGTGCCAGAAACCCAATTAAACTGTTGTTTCTAATTTGGTGAACAAGCTAGATTTGGCAGGGGGCAACCAGAAACCAACTTTATGCTATCTCATTATTATCCCTGAAAATCTCTGAGAATCCCTCTCCTAGTGCAGAATCTGAGGCAAAGGGTTTTGCTTTTCCAGTCAATCTCATGTAATTAAAAATCATCCAATCATTTTCTCGCAATAAAATAATGGTCTTTTCCCCTAGTATTAAAAAAATCCTGTCGAGTACAATGTCAAAAATCCCCAGACTTATACAGTTCAAAAATGCTCTGCCACTCTCCCCACCTTGTTCTTCCTTCTCCCTGGCTGACTAGCTTTTTTGGGGGGCTTCTCTAGGGTTGGAGAAGATAAAAACAGAAAGAATCTTTCTGGACTGAAACGGTTTTAGCCCAGTGTTAGTGCCGTCTGGATGTAGCTGTGGTGTGAAGCTGACCCTTTCTCTCATGGAGTGCCTCACTGGGGAACCCTCACCTACAGTTTCTTGGCTTAACCATGTATCTTCTGGCTGGCTACCTATGACATACACCTCAGTCTCCTGGTTTTCAGGGGTCTGTCCCTAGGTTGGGGTCATCTCATCCATGCTGGCAGTTCTATTGGACAGCTGCTCTCAAGATAACTCAGTCCAGCTTACACAGGGCTCTCACTTGGTCCACAAAAAGCATACCAGTATCTTGCACAGAAGTGTGAGCTGTTCTCAATCAGCCCTGTGTGCATCTTCTGCTCAGAGGCAGCCTCAGCCTCTTAAGACTTCTCAGATGTGAATCGGTTATCAGGTCTCATTTCTCCAAGAATCCAGTGGACACATGTGATCTTTTTCCAAATGGTGCTCTCAAAGCCCCTCAGCCTTGGCCTGACATGAGGGGGAAGTAATTTCCCCATCTCCAGGTGGTACTTTAATTTGGATGTGGAAGTATTTGGCACTGGCATTTGAAGCCTCTGCCAAGAATCCGTTACCATCTGTTCACTCATTCACTCGCAGGGTAATGGTTCAGGTTACCTAGCTCAAGGTTTCTCAAAAATGATACTATTGACATTTTAGACAGAATAATCCTTTGTTGTGGAGGGTGGTTCCTGTGCATTATAGGATGTTTAGCAGCATCTTTGGTCTTTACCCACTAGATCTTCAGTCCCCAACCCTCTGGCTGTGGACCGGTACCAGTCCACGGCATATTAGGAATATCAGGCCACACAGCAGGAAGTGAGCAGTGGGTGAGCAAGCAGAGCTTATCTGTACTTACAGCTGCTCCCCATCGTTCATCGTCCCTGCCTCCCTACTCCCAGTCCGTGGAAAAATTGTCTTCCATGAAACTAGACCCTGGTGCCAAAAAGGTTGGGGACCGCTGCACTAGATGTCAGTAGCACCTCCTCCCAATGGTGACAAACAAAAATGTCTCCAGACATATCAAATTTCCCCCAGGAGGCAAAATTGCCCCCAGCTGAGAATTAGTGCTCTAGCTTAGGCCAGTGCTTCTCAAACTTTTTTCAGATTATCACATCAGATCATTGAGAAAATTATAATACACTGGGATCAATAGACAAAGATACTTGCAATTAGAGGTTTCCAGCAGGGATCACTGTCTTGGCACTTGAAACATATTTGTGAGCTGGGCAAAAAAAAAGGGGGGATTTATTTACTCATGGAAGGGTAGCTAAAGCCAGGGACTCAACATTGCTAGGACTCCCTCATGATCTCTTCATCACTCACTTCTTAATTTGCCAACTTACAGTTTTCTCCAAAAGCAGCGATCCTACTTTAAAATAATCCCGAAGAATGGATTTATTATCTTTACCTGGGTCAAATGCATAAGAGCATTCAGCTCTTAGACATGAAAGAACAAGGCAGCTCCAATGACAATTAAGTGGATGAATGGATAGCCAACGCTGGCACTAGGGCCGAATAAGATTCCAGATGGCCCAAAGGAGAAAGGACATTTTAGGCAGAGGGAACATCATAGGCAAAGGCACATCAACAGGAGAGATTGCTCCAGTTGGGAACCTACAAGGGGTCAGTATTGCTAAAGCAAAGATTGAGAGCAGGGAATAGTGGAAAAGACTGGACAGAGAGGGACAGATTATGAGTGATCTTATCTGCTGAGTAGTTTTCCTTCTAGAGATCCATGAAAAAGTTTGAGAAAGGAAGCAACATGATATTTATATATTGGATTACTTGGACAGCAGTGACTGGCACAGAGTAGAGGCAGGCTGTTGCAGAATCCAGACAAGCAAAGGTAAGGGCTTAGCAGTGGAAATGGTAATGAAAGTTACTTAAGAGATGAAATTAATAGACTTTCAATTGACTACATGGGAGATGAAGCCTAGGAAGTCTCCTCTGTACAGATCCTCGTCATTCTTTCTTCAATTATTTTAACAGTCCCCTAACATGTCTTTCTTACTCTAGTTTCAGTGGCCTCTAGTCCAATGCCATACTTCTAGACTAAACATCACTCTTTCTAAAACACAAATCCAATCATATAAGTCTTTAATGACTCCTCTTGCCCCAAAGACTCCTTTTTGTCACCAAGGGCCTAGGGGGAAGCAAGTAAGTTGCCTAGAATGCAACAGCGAAGAACCATGCACTTGCAGAAACCAGAGAGTACCTCTTCAAATTGTGTGCTGTAGGCACCTTGCTTGCTTCATCCTAATTTCTCTCATGGACTTAGTTTGACCCAAATATGCTCCACCTACCTTCTCTTTTGCTACACCCAAACACCCTGTCCTCAAGCTATTCTAGCCTACATTTCATTTTCCTGAAATGCAAAACATTTGCTTGTGCCTCTTCTACTGAGTGCTGCTTTCCTTGTGTGTGGAATGCCCTTTTGCCTTTTGCCTTTTCTCTCAAAAGTGAAAAGGGAGGGGAGGCCTCTTTGGACTTTTCCACACTGTGTGGGTCCCTCCTTGTATTCTATGGCATATTCTCCAGGGATTACTGCTGCT
>RJWJ010023511.1:0-25783 GCA_004363605.1 Indri indri | reverse complement strand
GCTAGGAGGGCCTGGGAGTCCAGACCTCTGAGTCTCCCTGGCTGCTCCTCACCAAGAGTGCCTCTCTGTGTTTGCATACCTCCAGGGACAGGGAGCTCACTGCCTTTTCACATTCAGATACCTGAGTGTCGATTCTGGTTTATTTCAAGCCACCTCATTGGGACCCCTTCCCTCTCACCTGACTGACCTGGCTCTGTCCTCAAGCCACAGGGCCCAGGGTTCAGTTTCCAGGCCTCTCCTCTGCCAGGCTGGCTGCTCTGACCTAGCCCCAGCCTGTCGTGATCCACGGCAACCTGGCTCAGGTCCAAAGCAGTCTGCCTCTTCCTTGTGGCCTCCATCCCTCTGTTTTTGGTGTCAGACAACCCTGAGGCCCAACCCTGCTATGGTTCCCGAGTGGCTTTGTGTGCTTGAAAGGACATGGTTTCTCTGGGTCTTCCTGGGTACTGGCTTCCTCCTTCAAGAGCTGGACTGGGCCTGCTGGCCCCCAAGCCCCTCTCCTGCCCCTACAACTGGATCTGGGAGGAAACCAGATTAAGACAGGATGGGAAATTCCAGCCTCTTCCAGGCTCTCCCTTCAGCCACTCCCGTCCTCAGGAGGCCAGTCTTCCCACTCCTTTGCAGGGAGAGGGCTGGATGATCTCAGAGGCTGTGCCCCCTCCATCATCACTAATGTCCCAGCCGGTTGGTGGAGAGGCACCCTTAGGCCCACGTTACAGATGAGGAAAATTGAGGCACAGAGTGAGGTAATTGGCCCAGGGCCACGCAGCAGACCTGGGACAGCCTAACTTGGACCTGGGCCTGTCCTGTGCTTTAGAGTCAAACCTAGGAAGGGAGATTTGTCGGGTCCTCGCTCCCAAGTCCAGAGACCTCTGGGATGGGGCCAGTACTGGGGTTTCCCTTGGCCCCCTTTTTGGTGCTGGAGAATCTGAGGCCCAGAGAGGGGCCCGGGCCTGCCCGAGGCTGCTGTGCGCGAGGCTGGATAAAGTGCATGACTGGAGGGCACCCTGACCTAGGCGCACACCCGGGAGCCCAGGTCCCCGTCTTCTCCAGGCGGGGCGGGGCCGTTTACCCGGGGGGCGGGGCCTCCCCAGGGCCCCGCCCCCGCCTCGCCCGCCCTGCGGAGCGGCCGCCGGGGAACCCAGTTTCTGAGGAACTTTTCGAGGGTGTCGGGCTGCCACCCAGGTCAGGGCGGGACGCGAAGGCGCGGAGAGGCGGCAGCGGCTGCGGCGCTCCCTGCAAGGGCTGTGCGCGCCGGCGGGCCCGGCGGGCAGCCCGGAGGAGGCGGCTACGCCATGGACGAGGCGCCCTTCAGCGAGGAGGCTCTGGAGCAGGCGCTGGCCGAGCCGTGCGACCTGGACGCTGCGCTGCTGACCGACATCGAAGGTGCGTCTGGGCCGCTGGGTTGGAAGCCGCGCCGGGCGGCGCGAGCGGGGGCCCGGCCTTTGTCTGCCCCTCGGGAGCCCGCTCCGTGCTGTGCATGCAGCAGACTTCCCGGCGTCTCTGGGCTGTGCGCTGTGGCCCTCGGTGTCCGGGGTCGCACCGAGCCTCCGGCACTCGCCCCGGCATCTCGGGCCGCGGGCTCCGGGGCCAGGCCGCGCCGTGCCGGGGTCCCTTGGCAGCTCGGGGCGGGGCACGTGCGCCTCTACGCGTCCCGGGCTCTGCGGCGTTCCGCCGGTGGTGAATCCCCAGCCCTGTGGCGGCCGCGGCTGGAGCTTGGGACCTGGGTGTCGCCGAAGCCCCGCCCCAGCCGTGACGTCGGTGCGGGGTTACTCACGGTCATTCCCTCCGGCCGGAGAGTTCAGCTCCGCGCTGAGGCTCTTGCGCGTGCGCATAGCGCTGCCTCTTGCCTTCCCGGTCTTCGGGTCTGGTTCTCTGGGTCTGCGACGGGCTGGCGTCGCTTCCGTGCACCCTTATTGAGCATCTACTGAATGCCAGGCCCCGCATTAGGCACTGAGAGTTCACAGACCCAGGCTCCCCCTCTTCTTGGGAGCACTAAAATCCCTAGGGACATCTGCAAGGGGATATTTAGTTGCACCTTAGGGTGGGGCAGAAATGTGGCTACTTTGCGTTGAGCGGTGGACTCTCTGAGTAGAGAGAGTTTTGAGCTGAGCCCTGAGGGTCAGCCCAGCGACTGGCTGGGGAAGATGTTGGCCAGGCCAGGGCTCCAGGGCCTAACTTTGAGGAGTTAGAGGCTTGCAAAGGCAGGGAGGTTGAGGAGGTAGGTCTGGAGAGGATGGGCCAGGCCTTGTCCGCCAGGGAGAGGCCTGGAGCAGAGCCGTGGCACCGTCTTCCTTACACCTTTAAAAGCATCGCTCTGATTGTTATATAGAGAAGGGGTTGGAGGCCAACGATGGCAGCAGGTGCCAGTTGGGGGCTCTTTGTGCACAGGGTAAACCGAAGCCCCCCAGCAAATTACCCTCTGTGGTTGCGCAGGAGTTTTAGCAACACTGGCTAAGTTGCATTTGGTCGATGGGGAAACTAAGGCCAAGGTCACAGGAACAAGCTGCCTAGACTCACAACCTGAATGGCCATGTCCATGGACTCTGTGGCCACCCTGGGGTTGGCAAAACAGACACATCAAAGCCACCCCAACTCCTGCCCTCCTGCAGTCTTGCAAATTAGTCCAGCTGGCTGCCTACCCCAGGGCCTTCTCAGCCCCTTCCTCCTGGGGCTGCAGTAGGGGAGGATCGCAGAGGAGAGGGCCTGATTGTGGGGCTTTTCTAAAACAGCCTCCCCCAGGGAAGGGCTGTCCTTCACTGCATTCTGGAGTGATGAACCCTGAAATTCCAAGCCCTAGGGAGGTCCCAGCCTGACTGAATTACCAGTTCCACAGCGCTGAGCCCAAGGGGAGCAGTCTGAGAAGCACCATGACCCAGCTGGGAGGACATGGGTTTTGGGGTCAGGACTTGAACCCGGACACTACTCACTTCCTTTGCCATCCTGCTCAAGCCCTCTCACCCTCAGTTTCCTCCTCTGGAAAAATGAGGATGCAAATGCTCCCTTCATGGGGGAGTTGAACAGTACAATCAACGGTGTGTCCGGGCTTTTCTTATTGACTGATGGATAGAAACATTGTCTCTCCAGACTCAAAGGCCAGACATGGGCAGCCATTGTTGGGGGGATTTGGGGTCAGACCCTAGTCTGTCCCTTGAGGACCAGGCAGCCCCTTCCTGCTGGGGTGGGAGCTGAGGTTTGCCCACTGCAGTGGAGGATTTTTCAGGTATTCAAACCACCTATTCTTCTCCCCAATTACACAATGCGTCTTTTTTCATTGTAGAAAAATCAGAAAGTACAGGTATGCAAAGAAAAAATACAATCTCTAAACCCACCACCCAGAGATAAGTCCTATTAATTATATGAGGGATTATTTCCTCTGCATGTGTGTGTATTTGGGGGATGGCTGCACACTCTTCATCAGCTTTTTAAAAACTTTATCGACATGGTGGCTCACGCCTATAATCGTAGCACTCTGGGAGGCCGACACGGGAGGATTGCTTGAACCCAGGAGTTTGAGGTTGCTGTGAGCTAGGCTGACGCTACGGCACTCTAGCCAGGGCAACAGAGTGAGACTCTGTCTCAAAAAAAAAAAAAAAAAAAAAATTAAAAATAAAAACCTTATTGAGGTATGATTTACATGCCATAAAATGTATCCATTTTAAGTGTATCATTCAATGATTTTTAGTAAATTTTTGGAGTTGTATGACCATTACTAGTTGTAGGACATTTTCATCACCCCAGTAAAATCCCTCATGCCTTTTTACAGTTAGTCCCCATTCCTACCTACAGCCTCTGACAACCACAAATCTATATTTTTAATAAATTAGAATAGGGCCATTGGTTCACAGCAGATTGTACCTGCTTGGTTCCATGCCAACAGTCAGACAACAGTCAGATTCCCTCATTTATTCACCTGATCCCTGTCGATGGACATCTAGGCTGTTTGTCCTCATAAACTGTGCTGCAGTGGACACCTGAGGCCGGTTTTTGCCCAGCTCCTCATTAAGTTCTGTAGGATCAGGCTCTGGGAGGGACTTGCTGGTCAGAGGCTGAGCCTGCTTTTGAACCTTCTACAAGGTGTGGAGCTGGGCAGGTTCGTAAGGTCTAGAGAGAGGTGATTTGGGGTGGGAAGGCCAGGTCTCTGAGAGGCATGAGAGATGACAGGTGGGCCAGGCAGGCCTCAGGTGCCAGGATGGGAGCTGGACTGGCTGGAGACAATGGGGGGTTGGGGCAGGCGCGTGCCATGCTCGAGTTGTATGTTATAAATTCCCTCTGGCTGCCAGGGTGAGAGGTTATAACATGAATAGGGATCACTAATTGAGCACTTACTGTCTTCTAGGCACTGTGTCGATGATCTCATTGAAGTCTCCTGACAACTCCAAGTGGATAGACTTATGATTAAGATGAGGGCCTTGAGGAACGGAACAGAGAGGCTAAGTGACTTGCTCAAGGTCACACAGCCAGATCATGGCGGAGCCAGGATTCAAACCCAGGCTGTGGGCTTCAGAGCCTATACTCTTAGCTCCTAAGCTCTTAACCACTGGGGTCCTAAGACGGGCTGGGGGGTTGAGGAGGCTGCTCCATGTGGGGCTATGCTGGGGGCCTGGGAGTGGGTCACAGAGGAGTCAGAGGCCATGTGGCTGCCTCCCCCTTCAAGCCCAGTTCAGCCTTTGAGTCATGAGACTGGGAGCTGGCACTGGGCAGCAAGCTGAGGGCCTGAAGCCACACCCAGCTGGCCCTGCCACCTGCCTTGGTCAAACTCTGTCATGTGAATAGCTTTTAGGGTGGGGCTGCCACCATGAGTCCTGGTGTCCATGGGTGAAGGCACTGCCCTGGCTATAGTGCTCTTTGAGTTCGAGTCCCGCCTCTGCACCAAGACCTCGATGCGCGCCATCTCCTCCGGAGCCTTCCTGCCTCACTCTGTGCTTTGGGGTCCCTTGCAGCACTGGGGAGAGGACGGAACATGAGAGCAGCCCTTACACGTGTTGCGGATTATTATTAAGCCTGCAGCGGTCTTCACCTTCCCACTGAGGATTAATTTATCAGATCTTGCTCAAGTTTATGAGTGCAGAAGAGGCAGATGGAAACAGAGTTCTGGTCGAGCACGGGAAGGGGGCTGAGGGTCTCTTTCCTCTGCCTGCTCCTCTATATCTGCTCTTCGTCTGCTGGACCCCAGATGTCAAGTCAAAGGTTGCTGTCCTGAAGCCCTTCTGGGCCTCGCCTCACCTCCCCGCCAGCCCCACCTTGCCCTGGGCAGTGCTTTCTCCCAGCCCAACCGTGTGGGGCCTTGCTTCCGGGCCGTGTGTGTCTGGCTGTTTCCTAGATCCAGGCCAGCCTTGGTGGAAAGGGCACATTAGGGGCCCACTCTGCCACCCCACATTTCTCACCAGGATACTGTGTGCCCCAGTCCTCTCCCTATTCTCACCAAGCACGAGCAGTCCCTAAAAATGCAGCTCTAGACTGGTTACTGCCCAGCTCCCAGCACATAACTCCCCAGGTCTCAAACCATCCATGGCTCCCCAGTTCCCCTAAGATAAAGTTCCCTGTCTCATCATGGCATTCGAGACTTGCAAGGTTTGCCAGACCTGCCCCTCCTTTGACATTGCCCATCCATCCAGAACCCGCTCCCTGGGCACAGCCTCCCTGCTAGGGTGCCCCTTCTCCCTCGGCCTGTGTCCAGAGCCCCCTCAGCAGCGGAGTCTGAGAGGAGCCTCTCCTATCAGATGTGTTCCCCTTCCTGTGCCTTTCTCTGCCTCTTGGTATCCAGCCTGTCCAACCTTAGGGCAGCAGAAAGCAGAAAGCCCTCCCAGTGTGCTCACGAATTGCTGTTTCTCCTAAGGAAAGTGCCCTGCCCTTTATGAACTGCAGGGGCCTCCCCTGAAAAGCAGGAGATGAAGACTGTAGGATTTGCTGCCTCTGAGCCCCCCACAGCTTCAGCCCTACTGCTTCTGAGGGGGCAGGGCTGGGGGGATGGGGAAGAGGGTGCTGGGAGTGGGTCCAGGGAGGCAGTGGGCGGATAGCTGGGAGTTACCTCCTGCCCGACAGTCACCTAGCCGGACGCAAACATCCCAAGTGACCTGGTCAGCTCCAGGCAGGGGTCACTGTGAGGCCGAGACCTGGGAGCTGGACCTTCCCCACTGATAGGAGTAGCCCAGGTTGCAATTGCTGCGCTGGCCAGAGGAAGTATCTCTGGCCTTGTCTCCTGCCAGCCACAGGCCCTGTGGATGTGGCCTTTGGCCCTGGGAACTGACTGGGACTGCCCAATGTGTGGGACCCGCATGCCACGTGCTCCACAGAGGTGGTCGTGTAGGGATGGGGAGAGCCTTATAAACCGGTGTAGGGACTCCCAGTGAGAGGACAGGGAGTCTTTGAGGCTGGCTCCAGGTGTGGAGCTTCCTGGAGTTGTGGAGGTCAGAAGAGCTAATTTGGGTCAAAGTCTTAAGCAGTGCGTGCAGATAGTAAGCCCTCAGCCAATGCCCGTTAGTGTTGTTATTATCACCATTTAGAGCACTTAACCAGTACCTGGCAACTGATGTGTTTAGTTCAACGTATGTTAGCAGTGATTATCCAAGAAGCCTGTGCTGGAAGTTTCTAGGATGTTCTGGGCTTTGGTTCCAAGTTCTAAGCATCACCGTGTGGTGGTTCTGGGTCTCTGTGTGAGAAACAAGGTGGGGCTGGCCCAGGCCAGTGGGGGCCCCACCCCCGCCACAGGGAACAAGTGCCCTGTCCTTAGCTTCCATTAAAGTTAAGAGACCAGAGCTGGAAGGAACCTTAGAAATGCCATTGTCACCTCCTTACGGATGAGGACACCTGACTCCCTCACAACCCCCGGCCACCCAGCCTGTTGTGGCCCAGGCTCAGTGGCAGCTGAGGTGGGTGAATGAGCAGAGACCTGTGAGGAAGCACCTTTTCTAGCTAGGGGAGGAGGGCAGAGTGTAGCAGGTGTTTCTGAATCTCTGGCCACAGTTGATGGTTTGCTGCACAGAACACATTCAGGCAGCCTTGGAAATGCAAACAAAAGCACCTCCAAGGTTCCAGTCACAGCCCTAAGCAAAGCAACCCAAAGTACATAAAAACAATAAAACCCAGTGCTGGTGATGCTGTGAGGAGAGGGGTTACATTGTAAGTGAGGTTGTAAAGCGGTTTATCTTTCCCAGAGAGCAGTCTGGCAGCTCTGAAAAAAAAACCATCTTGCTGCCTTTAAAACAAGCTGCAAGGAAATGACCCCAAAGGGAGAAATATATATAATTTACATGAAGAAATGCATAGCACTGCTATTTAGACTGTGAACAATTTGCCCAGCAGCAGGTGACTACCCCCAAAATTGCCACTGCACTGGGCAGAGGTTGTTTTCCAGCTGCCAGAATGGTAAGCATGTGCCCGGGCTGACGACCTAAACTGGTGCTGACCAGCGTCTTGTTTGATCTCCATCTTCCAGTTCTGCTCAGGGCGATTCAGCACACCTGTCGCTCCAGGAAGAGGACGGGTAACGGAGTTTCACAGGTCAGCGTCGTCAGTGTATGAGCATCGGGTGTGGAGTGGCACAGACAAGGGAAGGGGCCGGAGGGACATCAGGGCAAGTTTTGAGTGAGGAATAGGAATTTGCCAGGTGAACAAAGGACAGCAGAAGGGGCATTTCTGGCAGAGGGAACACCTGGGCAAACGCATGATGGCATTGGCGTGGTATGTTCAGAAAGCAGACAAGGAAAGCAAGGCTGAGCGAGAGCGCACGTGATGGCACTGAGGTGGCTGGAGGGAGCCCAGCAGGACACTGTGGTGGGAGTGGCTGTGGCCGGAATCCACACAGCTCCTGACTGTGGTGCCTTCTGTGCTCAGCCCCGTGCTGGGTGAGGCTGGGGTCACAAAGCTGGTTCAGGCCTTGGCCCTGCCTTGAGGGGCCCCAGCTGAGGCCCGGCGTCTGATCTGGTGAGGGAGGTGGAGTGGGCCTGGCGGGGGGTGGTCAGGAAGGCCTCTGGGAGGAGACAGTGCTAGAGCCGAGCCTTAAAGAGCCTCATGTTGTCTCCTAACTGAGCTGTGACAAGTGGCAACAGCTGGTTAGACCACAGCCAGGCTGCATTTGAGGCTCACTCCTGTCCCTGGCAGGCTGGGGCTGAAGAGTAGGCTCTAGGGTCAGCAGAACTGGGGTTAAGTCCCAGATTCTTCACTTGGTACCTATGGGACCTTGGGCACGTGGCCTCCCTCTGAGCCTTAGTTTCCTCATCCATCAGGAGGGCCCAGGTGCGCCCGGGGCTCCAGCCATCGGCCCATCCCATTCTGGGAAGAGCTGGCGCACACTGGTTCCCCTGGGGCAGCCGTGAGTGCACAAAGGGCAGCCTGTGCCCCTGTTGCATACATGACCAGCTAAGGACACCGGAACCTGACGACCTGAGTTCTCAGGAGGATGAAGGAGGCCCCAGGTGGGAGCAGGAAGGCAGGCAGGGTGCATGCAGCCTGGTGCCTGGAGCCACAGGTGAGTGCCCACCCCACCCTGCATCCTCCATCAGGCAGGCAGAGGTGGTGTGCTCTGGGGAGCCCACAAGCCAACATCCCATGTCCTCCTGTGTGGTGGTGACACACTGCCACTTACACCATTTACCCTTCTCCATAGTCTGTGCACTCTTTGTGATCTGTGTTGCACGGGACAACTTGAAAATCCCTTTCCCATCATCCCCTGGAGAATCGGGGACCTTGGCTCAGGTGACAGGCAAACCTGGACTGGAATCCCAACTCCTCGGCTGCCTCCCCGGCCTCCACCCTCCTCACTCCCTCTGCTCCAGCCACACTGGCCTCCATGCTGTCCAGCCATCATGTCATGTTTGCACCCACCTCAGGGCCTTTGCATGTGCTGTTTCTTCAGTCTTCCTTTCTGGCCTACTCCCTTGTTTCATTCAGGCCTCCACTCACATGTCACCTCCTCAGATAGCCCTGTCCTGACCCCCTGGTCTACAATGGCTCCCTCACACTCTCTTTACCCTGCCTCAGTTTCTTCCTGGTGCTCATCGTCACCCGCCCCCACATTTCCCTGTGCATTTGCATCCCACTGGTCTCCCTCATCGGCACATCAGCTCCATGAGGAAAGGTCTTTGTGCTGTGCACTGTACCCCTGGTGCCGGGCACAGGACGGGCACACTGGACGCTTAGGGAAGGGCAGTAGATGTGAAGGAGATGGACCTGGGCTTTGTGGACCGGGTTGTGTGTTGGGGGGGTGGTGAGCTCCCTATCCCAGGAGGCATGCAAGCAGAGGTTGTTTGGGGTTCAAGGCCTCGTGTGGGTTGAAAGGAGTTGTAGGCTTCTATCATGGTCAGAGCTGAATTCTGCACATTTGTGACGTGAGGTGCTCTCAAGATTTCTGTTACAGCCTCACAGAATCAACAGGTCAGAGTCATTAAAGGCTGCCCCCATCTGCCTTCAGAGGGCTGTTTGAAGGTAGAAGGGGGAGGGCTGGGGGAGGGTGGGTTGAGGTTTCAGGTTTCCCCTTGAATCCTGATAGAATCAGGGCAAGAGAGGAGGAAAAAGGAGGAATCCAGGCTTCGGGAGGGGTTGTTGGGGGTTCACAAGCCTGGAAAGGTGAATGACAGGGGGATCAGCGGGCCCCACTGAGGCCGGCAGTGTGGGCTGCCCTTCTCCGTGTTCAGAAAGTGCGTAGGAACCAGAAGCACCTTCTGAATGTCCCTGGGAAGCCCGAGCTCAGCTCACGCACGGCGGGCCACAGCTTAGGGGCTGTGGGCGAGCCTCTCGAGACCAGCTGTCCTAGCTTCCAGGGCAGGGACCAGGGTGAGGCGAGAGAGGCACTGCCTTACATTGTGCGCCCTAGGTGACTCTTGCCTCACCCTAGTCGGGCCCTGTTAATGCCCCTTAAAAGGATCCCCATCAAATGGTTATGGAGCTCCAGGTTGAACCCAGCAACGCACTACCTGACTTTCCAGTTCTAGACCATTCCATCTGCTACAGAGGGAACTAACCTTTGTTGAGACCCCGCTGAGTGGTGGGTGCTTTACACACTTGTTCTCCATAATCCCCACCCCTGCCCTGGTCACAGAGCAGGTGAGGGGCCGGGGGAAGAGCAGGCCTTGGCATGCTGCCCCAGACCCTCCCACTTGGCTGTGTCTCTGGGGTGGGGGCGGCTGCGGGGCTGGCTCTAGAGTTTCCACCTCCAGTCTTAACCCCCGATGATCAGCTCCTGCAGAAATCGGATCAGCTTCTACAGCAATCAGCCAGCAGATCTGGCCCCAGGGGAGAGTGAGATTGGGTCTCAGGCCCCTCCACATGTCACCAGCCCCTTCCTCTATGCATCTTAGCTTAGGCCGTGCCCTCTGCCTGCAAGGCCAGCCCTCCCTTCCTGGGTCACATCCCTCCTCTGGAAGCATCCCCTGACTCCTGCTGCCCTCAGGGGCCTCAGTGAGCAATGTCCTCTCCCTCCTCCTCAGTGGGATGGGCTGGGGGCAGAGCAGGATGATGAGAGAAATGAAAACAAAAAGGAAGGGAAGGGGACAGGGTTTGACCTTCCATGGTGGCCCAGGCCCTGCCAGTCTCAGGCCTGTTGGTCCTGCCACATTCTGGGCTCAGAAACTGGGGAGCGCAGTAATGAAAGGACCAAGAGGGAGGGTCTGCTTTGGGGAACTCAGGCCTGGAGTTGAGCTCTCAGTGTGCTTTTGGGTCAAAGGCTCTTCCCTGTCTTGAGTCACTCATGCGAGGTCAGAGCTTTTCCAAGAGCAAGGCTTTGTTTTGGTTTGGGGATGAGGGAGTATGAGCACCCACAGGCTGAGGAGGGGCGGGGCAGGTGCTGGATAGGACGCCTATTGTCCTGGAACCTCACTCTTGTCCCCGGAATCTCTGAAGGCCATGAAAGAAGGACCTGGAGGGGTTGGGGGACAAGGTGTGAGGGAGACATGGCTGAGTTTTCTTGCTTAGGCTCATGAAAAGGGAGAGAAGTTGGGTCACAGTGGCCCTCAGCCCCCCAACACTGACTGCTGAGCTGCCCGGCCGCCTGCCCAGGATTCAGCCACCCTCCACAGCTGGGGGTGTGGGGGAACGGCCATCCTTGCATGTGAGGCTGAGGTGGGCCTTGTGGGTGGTCTACTTGGCCAGGTTCTGATCATGTGTGTGTGTGTGTGTGTGTGTGTGTGTGTGTGTGTGTGTGTGTTGAACTTTTACCTTTGACAGAACAGGAGACAGGCTCAGGCAGCCCTTCAAAAGACCCCCAGAGCCTGTCACCTCTACCTTCCCCACCTCTGTCCCAGGAAACTGGGTCTCTTCCTGGCCTCCCAGGGCCCCACAATGAATAAATGAGTTGAGACTTACCTGGTGACAGCTAGAGGGCTGTGGGACCTTGAGGGAGAGGGTCAGACTTCACTGACCCTGCAGAGGGACATTAGTGATGGGAGTCAGGAGACCCTGGATGTGCAGTTTGGGGTAAAATTTCCCTTCCTTACTCTGGGCCTCAGTTTCCCGGAAGGACCTGTTATCAGCGGTGGTCCCCGCGATCCCAGACCATCCGCACCCCACTGGAGTGAAGGGTAGCCCCATTCTGAGGCTGCCCCAAGAGGGGAAGGTCCCTGCACTGCTGCCACCACCGGGCAGCCCTTGGCCTTAGTTAAGCACTAAGTGCTGCACCCGTATTATCTCCCTTTCTTCTACCATTCCGTGTCAGGGAGATATAATTGTCCTGTTTTTCTGGAGGAATAGACTGAGGCTTGGAGCGGTTGAGGCTCTTTCAGGATGTCAGTGAGCCAGTGATGATTTCGAACACAGAGCTCCGGGGTTTGGGGGCATCCTCTTCTGGCCCCATAACGAAGGGGCGGGAGTTGAGGGAGGGCTGTGACCGCCAGTAACCCCGGCGGATATTGGCGCCGAGCGGGTTAAAGGCGGACGCCCGCGAGTAACCCCGGTCCCATTCAGCGCCGCTGGGTGAAACCTGAGTCCCGGCCGCCGTCGGGGGGTGGGGCGGGGGCTGGGGCGGGCCCTAGTGAGGCGGAGGCGCGGCCGCTGATTGGCCGCGTGGGCTCACCCCATACCCGGGCCCGCAGCCCCGAGGGGCGGGGAGTGGGCGGGGCCTGAGGGAGGGGCGGGGCCTGCGGACGAAGCGGGGCGGGGCGTGACGAGGCGCTCAGCGGGCTTTAAAACTCCGCGGAGCCTTGACAGGTGAAGTCCGCGCGGGGAGGGGCCCGAGTCAGCCGCCTGGACGCCCCGAGGGGGCGGGCGCGGACCGCAGAGCCATGGATTGCACGTTCGAAGGTATTTTTCGGAGGACCTCCACCCCTTTATTACAATGCCTCCCGGGTTCTCACGGGGGGGTGGCTGGCTTGGAGGCTATGGAACTCAAGTAGGAAAGAGCCCCTTCCGAAGGGAGAGGGTGCGCCAGTTCCTGGCTCACTGGGGAAGTGAGTGGACCACCCCCCAACCTCATTAATCCCTCCTGCAACCCAAGGGAAGTGTTTGCTTAGAGACCTGACAGCAGCACCCAGGAACCTAAGGGGGTTTGGTGGGAGAGGGTGGCTTTCTCCATATCTGGGGCAGGGTCAGTTGTCCTGTTCTCTGCCACGGCGTCCTACCTGTTGGGTGGCCCTGCTTTTGGGGGCATCTTAGACTCTCCAGGCAGACAGTCGGAGCCCCAGATTGTCATCATTGTCAGTTTTTCTTTCGGGGCCTCAGTTTTTCCCATCTATCAAAGGGGCTCATATGGACTGGGTGAGGGGTGGAAGATCCCGCATTTGAAAGTACGTTATGACTTTATGACCTGCATAAACCTGGAGGGTCCACTAACCAGGAGGGTTTCAATTTGAGGACCTAGGGAGGCTGAGCCTGCCACTGCCATCATGCTCTGCTGAAGGCCTTAGGGAGGTCCCTTCCTGCAGTAAGTCTCCTGCCTGGCACCTGTCAGTAGACAATGTCGAGTTCCCACTCTGTGCCAGCTGCCTGCTGGGCAAAGCCTCAGGCAGCTCTGCCAAAAAGGGTTTTAATCTTTTCTGTTGTACAGATGAAGAAACTGAGGCCCAGTTACAGGAAGCCATTGGGCCAGGCTCAATCTCATGTTGGTGATGGGCAGGACTGGGAGCTCAGGCTGGGGACCCTGAGAGCACTAGGGCCCCTGGGATTGTGCTCATGGGTCCTGTAGAAAACTCTGACCTAGTGGGTGGCCACTGCAAGTGGGTTAGAGGGCCCTGGGCTGAGCCAGCCAGGCTGCCAGTCTCCAGCTTCGGGAGAGGGCCTATGGCCAGGCTGGGCTGAGGTGGGGAGTGTGTCCCAGTCTGTTTGAGGAGGAAGGAGTCAGGACAGACAGCACTTGCTTTTATAGAGGTGAAACCAAAGCCCTGAATGGCCAGGCCTGGGTCCTGAGGCTATTTGGCTGCAGGCAGGGCCTGGGCTTGTGCCCAAAACACATGAAGACACACTGGTTGACTACTGGTTGACTACGTGGCCAGCAGCTGGCTCAGCCCCAAGCCTCAGTCTGTTACACTGAGTAATGGGTGAGTGATGGCAGCTTTGTTTCTGGCTTCTTGGTGGGGTAAGAAAAGGTGCAGAGACGATAGATTTGGCATTTTGTAGACCGGGGTTTGAATCCCACTGCATGCTCTTAGGCTGCTTCTGGCCCTCTGTGAACCTCAGTGTCCTTTTTTTTTGTCTCCAAGATAAGGTGAGCTAATCATCTGAGGCAACCTAGGGCAGTCGCCAGTGGTTGGGGCATTGGGGTCAGGCAGGGTCTAGACACAGTTTTGTCTCTGACTCTGTAAGAACTTAGGCCAGCACGTCACTTCTCTACAGCTCAGTTTCTTCATCTGTAGAATGGGGCTAATAATCACACTACCTTCTTAGAGCTGTGTGTCAGGAGGATTAGGGGCCCAGCCTAGCCCCATCAATGTGGGTGGCTCCAGAGTGGGCCTTGCTCTTGGCCCAGACCCATCCTAATGACTTGGGTCCCCACCTCCTTTGAGTCCTTCCAGCATGGATGAGGATGCTGCTCTGACCTAGCATCCTCTTGGGGGACTTCCCTGTCTTATCTCTTTGGGGAGCCCATGCTGCCCTGAGGGGCATGGGGCCTGGGCTGCATAGCTGGTCTGGTCATGGAGGACCCCACCACCTCTTCAGGGCCTTGAGCCAGTCCTGCCTCTCTCTATGCTTTGTCCTCCCCTTGTAAATTGGAAGGAGGGGAGGTCACCCACTTCCTAGCAGTCTCTCAGTTGCTCTTTCGAGTGCTGTGCCCAGAGAACCCTGTTGGGCAGCCTTGAAGGAAGAGACCAGAAGTGGCCAGTGGGTGGGGTGTGGGGCCCATTGCACCCATATAAAGATCCTCTCTGCCCTATTTCCCACCTGCCCTAGGCTGCCTCCTCCCTCTGGTTACTCTGTCCCATCCGCCTCCCAAGGACTGGGCCTACTGGATCTGTGAGGCATGGCCCTGTTTCACAGATTGAGAAACTGAGGCCCTTGTGGGGCCAGGGCAAGGCTGTATCTGGGCCTCTGGACTCCTTTTGTCCTGGGCGAGGTGGGTGCTCCTTTGCCAAGCCAGGTCCTAGGGTAGGGGTAGTGACGGAGTGTGGAGAGAGCAGGAAAGACTGTTTGGAAGGGCTTGTCATCTTCTGGGGAAGCACTTGGAAGCTGGTTGAGTCTACAGTGCAGTGTGGATGTGCGTGTGTGCATGTATGTGAAGACTCAAAGGTGATGTCTTCTAGAATGTATGGTCCATGAAGACAGGAGTAAAAGTTTACCACTGTCCACGTCAAGATACAGGACGTTCCCAGCTCTCCAGATAGTTGCCTCATTCTAGACAGGGATTTTTGTCTGTCTTGTTCACTGCCAGGAACAGTGCCTGGTGTAGCTTGTGCACTCGGCATATGCTCATTGAATGAATGAATGAATGAATGAATGAACGAACATGGGCCTGCTGTTTGCTGTGGACTGAGCATATTGTCAGATGATCAGGCACATATTGGTGGTAGGAAGAGCTTGGGCTATGAAGTCTGAATTCCTGGGCCTGACCCCGGCTCAGCCCCAGCCCGGCTGTGAGGCAAGGCTGTGAGCCTCATGTGCCCACCTTGTCCACTTGTTGCAAGGGCTATTTGACGTACTTACGGCACCAGGCATCGCTCTGGAGGGTATAGGGGCCCCTGAGATGGCGATCTGTCTGGAGCACTGGCTCCTACGGGTGGCTCTTCCGTTCCTGTGGCATTGTGCACACATATACAGCTGTTTGCGGACGAGAGGTGTGCAAATAGATTTGCTCGTGCAAATGTGTGATGCCTTGTTTGGGGGGTCGTCTCCACCCCATTGTCACTCACACACCCTCTTCTCCTTTTCCTAGACATGCTTCAGCTCATCAATAACCAAGAGAGTGACTTCCCTGGCCTGTTCGACCCACCCTATGCTGGAGATGGGGAAGGAGGCACAGACCCGGCCAGCCCTAATGCCAGCTCCCCAGGCAGCTTGTCCCCACCTGCTGCCACGCTGAGCTCCCCTCTTGAAGCCTTCCTGGGGGGACCCAAGGCAGTGCCCTCACCCTTGTCCCCTTCCCAGCCCGCACCCACCCCATTGAACATGTACGCATCTGTGCCCACTTTTTCCCCCGAGCCTGGTATCAAGGAAGAGTCAGTGCCACTAAGCATCCTGCAGCCCCCCACCCCACAGCCCCTGCCAGGGGCCCTCCTGTCCCAGAGCTTTCCAGCCCCAACCCCACTGCAGTTCAGCTCCACCCCTGTGTTGGGCTACCCCAGCCCTCCCGGAGGCTTCTCTACAGGTAAGGGGGGGTAGAGGGTGGTGGTGGGAGGGGACGGCCGGGGGGACGGGTGCTGCCAGGAGCACAGGAAGAGATGTTTGCTGTGGTCTTAGTAGAGGAATTTGCAGGCTTTACAAACAGAAAACTCTGCTGCTTGAGACACCCATTCCTAGCAGTGCTTGTGTTCTTATTGCTGGGTCAAGCACTGCCTCCCGCTGGAGGCCTGGTTGGAAGCTGGCATGTTTGCATCAGAGCCCAGGCAGGGGCTATCCAGAAAGGAAGCCACAGGGCTCATGACTAATCCAAGGCCACATGGTGATAGAGACCTGAAGAGTGGGTTGAAAGTGGGTGAGGACAGCCTGTGCTGCAGCCCCAGGCTTTATCTCTGCAGGGACTCCTGCGAGCACCCAGCAGCCGCTGCCTAGCCTACCACTGGCTTCCCCGCCAGGGGTCCCGCCCGTTTCCTTGCACACCCAGGTCCAGAGTGCAGCCCCCCAGCAGCTACTGACAGCCACAGCTGCCCCCACAGCAACCCCAGGAACAACCACTGTGGCTTCACAGATCCAGCAGGTCCCGGTAAGGGGTTCTGCCAGGTGTTGGGGAGGTGGCAGCCTCTGGCCTGGATACAACGAACGCGTGGCTGAGCCCTCTACCATCCCCAGGTCCTGCTGCAGCCCCACTTCATCAAGGCAGACTCACTGCTCCTGACGGCTATGAAGACAGATGTGGGGGCCACTGTAAAGGCAGCAGGACTTAGCCCCCTGGTCCCTGGCACGGCTGTGCAGACAGGGCCCTTGCAGGTGGGTGGTGTGGGCAGGGCAGAAGGGCGTGGGGTCTGCACACATGCATGCTACCTGCTAATGCCTGCCCGGCCCTGCAGACCCTGGTGAGTGGTGGAACCATCTTGGCAACGGTGCCACTGGTTGTGGATGCTGACAAGCTGCCCATCAACCGGCTGGCAGCTGGCAGCAAGGTCCCAGGCTCAGCCCAGAGCCGTGGTGAGAAGCGCACAGCCCACAATGCCATTGAGAAGCGCTACCGCTCCTCCATCAACGACAAGATCATCGAGCTCAAGGACCTGGTGGTGGGCGCTGAGGCAAAGGTGTGGGCAGAGGCACAGACTTGGGCGACCCTGGGGAAGGAGCAGTTGGGGTGACTGGAAGGAAGGGAGGGATCGAGGCCAAGCCTGGGGACACAGGGGTTTGGGCTTCAGCCTGCCCCGGCCTGGCCAGCCCTGTTCATTACGTTACACTTTGCTGTGGGCCTCCTCCACGAAGGAGGGGCTGTTCTAGGCTTGGGGGCTACAGCAATGAGCAAGACAGATAAAACCCTGTCCTCGAGGAGGAACTGCCATTCTGGTGGGGGAGGTGGCCGATACACAGGGTGGCTAAGGAAGTATCAGAGAATGCTAGGGTGGAAGTAAAGCAGGGAGAAGGGTGGTGGGAATTGCAAACCTAAATCTCGTGGTCAGGGAAGGCCTCGCTAAGGGCGAGTGCTGCATGAAGGTGGTGATAATAGTAGCTGCTGGCCAGACACTGCTGTGTGCGTTTACACGTTAGTCCTTATGCCTGTCCTTGGAGGTAGGTACTACTGCAGAGGAACGTTCCAGGTAGAAGGAACAAGTGCAAAGGTCCTGAGGCAGCTGTGTTGCAAAGCAGCTCCGCACCCCCTTGCTAAGTGCCTCCCACCAGGCCTGACTGGCCGCCTGCGCTCTCTCCCTCCCACTCCCCGCAGCTGAATAAATCTGCTGTCTTGCGCAAGGCCATAGACTACATCCGATTTCTACAACACAGCAACCAGAAACTCAAGCAGGAGAACCTGAGTCTGCGCACTGCTGCCAACAAAAGCAGTGAGTCCTGGCCTCATTCTGCCCCTGCCTATGGCTTCCCCTTTAGCCCTGCCATGCCCCCGGCTCTGGCCCTGTCCCCAGCCCCACCTAACCCTTGGCTCTGGTGCTGCCCCAGGCCCCCTCCCCACTTCGGCCCCGCCTTCAGCTCGAGCTCCTTGGTCACTTCTGGCACAGCCCTAGCTCCTCGTTTGGCCCTAACTGAGGCCTGCTCCAGCTTCCCAGGCCAGCTTTAGGAGCTAGGCCAGCTCCCAGCCCCCCACCCCTAGGGCCTTGAGCTCAGATTTGGGGTGGCATGTCCAGCCTTCACTCCCACCTCTGTTCCTCTCTGGCCTACAGAATCTCTGAAGGATCTGGTGTCCACCCGTGGCAGTGGAGGAAACACAGATGAACTCATGGAGGGCGTGAAGACCGAGGTGGAGGGCACGCTGACGCCACCACCTTCGGATGCCGGCTCGCCCTCCCAGAGCAGCCCTTTGTCCCTTGGCAGCAGGGGCAGTGGCAGTGGTGGCAGTGGCAGTGGCAGTGGCAGTGACTCAGAGCCTGACAGCCCAGCCTTCGAGGACAGCCAGGTTGGGCCCCGAAGTGGCGCCCCCTTCCCCACTCCCAGCGATATCCTCTGAGCCCCAGGACAGGGTCGGGAAAAGGCCCCTAACAGATCCTACCTCCCATTTTATAGACTGAATAATAGGCCTGGAGCTGTGTGGGGTCCCACAGTAAGGCGGGTGGCGTCCTGACCCCCCCTGCCCAGCCCTGCGCTTTCTGAGGTCACTGGGGCTCTGCCCTCACCACCCTGTCCACCCCCACCAGGTGAAGCCGGAGCAGCGGCCGTCTCCCCACAGCCGGGGCATGCTGGACCGCTCCCGCCTGGCCCTGTGCACACTGGTCTTCCTCTGCTTGTCCTGCAACCCCTTGGCCTCCCTGCTAGGAGGCTGGGAAGCTCCTAACCCTGCGGATGCCACCAGTGTCTACCATAGTGCTGGGCGCAACGTGCTGGGCGCCGAGGGCAGAGGTAGGGCAGGCCAGCCTGGGCATCTTTGGGAGGGATGCTTGGGTTGTAGACCCTAGGCCTGTGGGCTTGGGACTCTGAGTTTCCTAGCACCTGGGTCCCCAAACCTTCCCTGTGCCCACAGATGGGCCTGGCTGGGCCCAGTGGCTGCTGCCCCCGCTGATCTGGCTCCTCAATGGGCTGCTAGTGCTGGTCTCCCTGGTGCTTCTCTTTGTCTACGGAGAGCCAGTCACGCGGCCCCACTCAGGCCCCGCCGTGCACTTCTGGAGGCATCGCAAGCAGGCCGACCTGGACCTGGCCCGGGTGAGGGCCAGCCTGGATCAGGGTGGGCAGGGAAGGGCCCCGGGCAGCACCTGGGCCCCCGGGCTGGGAAGGTGCTGGTGTCAGCCCCTCTCCCCTGCTCTCTGTGCGCACCACAGACCTGCCCTGTTCTCCCCACTCCTGTCGCCCTCAGACCCCCACCGATCTCAGGAGCCTGAGGCGGATGGCTCTTCAGAAATAGAGGAGAGGGGCTCTGTCCCACTTTTCTCACCTGAAAACCCTCCTCCCCAGGGGGACTTTGCCCAGGCCACCCAGCAGCTGTGGTTGGCCCTGCGAGCGCTGGGCCGGCCCCTGCCCACCTCCCACCTGGACCTGGCCTGTAGCCTACTCTGGAACCTCATCCGCCACCTGCTGCAGCGTCTCTGGGTGGGCCGTTGGCTGGCAGGCCGGGCAGGGGGCCTGCAAAGGGACTGCGCCCTGCAGGCGGATGCTCGCGCCAGCACCCGAGACGCGGCCCTTGTGTACCATAAGCTGCACCAGCTGCATACCACAGGTATGATCGGCGTGGAGCTGGGCTCGGGCGCTCCCTGCCACTGCGGCCCACCTCCAACCTCACGTCCCATCTGCTTTCCAGGGAAGTACACAGGCGGGCACCTCACTGCCACCAACCTGGCACTGAGTGCCCTGAACCTGGCGGAGTGTGCGGGGGATGCCATGTCTGTGGTGACGCTGGCAGAGATCTATGTGGCGGCTGCGCTGAGAGTCAAGACCAGTCTCCCACGGTCCTTGCATTTTCTGACAGTGAGTGGGTGGTGGGCTGGTGGGGACAGGGCTGGGGCTTCTCTTTGCAGCTCTCCCAGAGGCTCCTGGGCAAGGGGCTGTGCAGGATGAGGTTGGTTACCAGGTGGGCGCCAGGCCAAGCTGGGGCCGGGTCTGGGTTTGA
Source organism: Indri indri (assembly GCA_004363605.1). Lineage (NCBI taxonomy): Eukaryota > Metazoa > Chordata > Mammalia > Primates > Indriidae > Indri > Indri indri. Next base: position 6,021 of record RJWJ010023511.1, on the reverse strand, counting down.
GCCCCTGCCTGGGTCCAGTGTGACAGCCCAGCTCCCCTCCCCCACAGCGTTTCTTCCTGAGTAGCGCCCGCCAGGCCTGCTTGGCACAGAGTGGCTCAGTGCCTCTTGCCATGCAGTGGCTCTGCCACCCCGTGGGCCACCGTTTCTTCGTGGACGGGGACTGGGCCGTGCGCAGTGCCCCTCGGGAGAGCCTGTACAGCTTGGCCGGGAACCCAGGTGCTCTCTCACCCCTCCCTGTACCCTGTCCTGTCTCTTGTCCTCATTACTGTCCTGTCCCTTGCCCCCTGCGTCTCCGGATGTCTTTGCCCAGCCCAGTCCATCTCCCTGCCGTCGGGTGCTGCAGTGGGGGGGCTGCAGGAAAGGGAAGGGCTGGCTGGGTCTCTGTTCCAGTCGGGGCTCTTCGGGAGCCAAGGCAGGGATTTGAGGGCAGGTCGTTGATTAGGGAGGTGACCCCAGGCAGCACCGACTGGAGTGAGGAAGTGAGGCAGGGAAAGGGCAGAGCTGGTAAAGGTACCTAATCAGGCACCTTTTGGAGACAGTGGACGGCAGGCCTCTCTGTTATTGTACCCATGCCCGGGGCCCAGGTATTTATCCACCACCTTCCATCCGTCTTTGGTGGGAATGCTCCTAGGGCCAAGCCAGCACTTTTGACCTGCCCTAGGTGTGGCCCCAGGCCACCGAGGGAAGAGCCCCCAGCGTGTAGCAGTGAATGTAGATAGGAGGGGTGAGGCTCTCATCCCTTGCCCCCTCATCCCCTCCTCCCTGCAGTGGACCCCCTGGCCCAGGTGACGCAGCTATTTCGGGAACATCTCTTGGAGCAAGCACTGAACTGTGTGGCCCAGCCCAGCACCAGCCCCAGCCCTGGGTCGGCTGACGGAGACAGGCGAGTGTCCCCGTGCCCTCTTCTAGGCAAGACCCCTCCAGTGTGTCTGGGAATGGCTATGTCCAGGGGCCTGTGTAGTGGCCAGAGCCTGGACTGCTGTCCACCCACTGTGTGTCCTTGGTTCCCCCCTGGATCTCATTCTGCCACCAGCCTAGCAGGAGGAGACAGAGGCACTTTGCAGAGCTTGGGGGTCAGACCGTGCTCTGGGGAGTAGGTGGGGAGGGCCAGCACTCTCTTAGGACTTCTAGGACCCCTGCCATCTGTCCTGACAGCCAGTCTCTCCTGCCACAGGGAATTCTCGGATGCCCTCGGGTACCTGCAGTTGTTGAACAGCTGTTCCGATGCTGCTGGCGCTCCTGCCTGCAGCTTTTCCATCAGCTCCAGCATGGCCACCACAGGTGAGACCCCAGGCCCCTGCCCCTGACTCCTTGCTCAGCCCCGGGTGCAGTGTAGCTGAGGGCTCAGGGGCCCTTCCTCCTTTGCAGGCACAGACCCGGTTGCCAAGTGGTGGGCCTCGCTGACGGCTGTGGTGATCCACTGGCTGCGGCGGGATGAGGAGGCGGCCGAGAGGCTGTACCCGCTGGTGGAACACCTGCCCCGTGCCCTGCAGGAGTCTGAGTGAGTGCACAGCCAGATTCTTTCTGCCCTTGCCCCAGGTCCCAACTCTCCCTGGCCCCTTGACACTGTGCTTCCACCGGCCTTTGTTCTCCCTGGCAGGGGTCACTGCCCTTTCTTCCCCAGGAAGCCAGACCAGGGCAGTGGGGGAGCTCAGGGCCTGCGGACTGGTCTGACCGGCACTCCTCTGCCCTGGCCCCAACAGGAGACCCCTGCCCAGGGCGGCTCTGCACTCCTTCAAGGCTGCACGGGCCCTGCTGGGCTGTGCAAAGGCAGAATCTGGCCCTGCCAGCCTGACCATCTGTGAGAAGGCCAGTGGGTACCTGCGGGACAGCCTGGCCACCACACCAGTTGGCAGCTCCATTGACAAGGTGCGGGGTGGGGCCGGGGGCCTGGCAGGGCTAGGGGGTCACAGCTTTCCACTCCCTGGTCATTCCCCCTCAGGGGTCACAGAAGACCATGGGGTTAGCCCAAGCATCGCAGGACTGGGGGTCTGGCTGACTTTGCTTTTTGGCTAAGGCTTGAGTCCAGGGGAGAGTGGCTGCCCTTATCTAGCCTCAGTTTCCTCACCCCCAGGAGGAGGGGAGTGGTGGGCAGTGGGGCAGGGCCGCTCTTCGGAGGCCAGCGTTGGGAGGGCTGGATGGCTGCTCCTCTGGCAGGCAGCGGCGTGGGGGCCTAGAGAGGCGGGCGGCCCCGCGGTGCATTGCTGTTGCATTGCATGTGTGTGAGGCGGGTGCAGTGCCTCGGCAGTGCAGCCCGGAGCCGGCCCCTGGCACCGCGGGCCCCCACCCTGCCCTTCCCGGTGCTAGAGCCCCCATAACCCCTGCCCCACCTGCCACCCCCAGGCCGTGCAGCTGTTCCTGTGTGACCTGCTCCTCGTGGTGCGCACCAGCCTGTGGCGGCAGCAGCAGCCTCCTGCACCTGCCCAGACGTCCCAGGGCGCCAGTGTCAGGGCCCAGGCCTCTGCCCTTGAGCTGCGTGGCTTCCAGCGGGACCTGAGTGGCCTGAGGCGTCTGGCACAGAGCTTCCGGCCTGCCATGCGGAGGGTGAGTGCCCACAGCCCTCTCCTCACGTTGGGGACATGAAGCAGCGTGTGTGGGGAGTCCCGAACCTGGACTGTCCTGGCCTTCTCACCCAGGTGTTCCTACATGAGGCCACAGCCCGGCTGATGGCGGGGGCCAGCCCCACGCGGACGCACCAGCTCCTGGACCGCAGTCTGAGGCGGCGGGCAGGTCCGAGTGGCAAAGGAGGTGAGTGGGCAGCTGCCCACGCAGGGGTGTCCCCGCGCCCAGGTGGGAAGGGCTCGGATGGGGCTTGGCGGATAGTGAGAGCGACTGTGTGCGTGCGTGCGTGTTCTCATGGTGACACCTGGTCTGAGACATCATTTGTGGGACACATGCGCATGTGTGACTGTGAGTCCGTGTTCTACTGGACAGGCCCCGGGGAGGGGTCTGAGGCTTCACGTGTGTGCCCGAGGCTGGGGTAAGGAGAGCGGCCCTGCAAACCCCGCGTGCTTGTGCACTGGGGTCCATGCCGGCCTGGGGCCCATGCCGGCCTGGGGCGGAGGCGGGGGCGCCGTGGGGCGTGGCCAGAGCGCGGCCGGCCCCTGACGCAGCCGTGTGCGTGTGCGCAGGCGCGGCGGCGGAGCTGGAGCCGCGGCCCACGCGGCGGGAGCACGCCGAGGCCCTGCTGCTGGCGTCCTGCTACCTGCCACCCGGCTTCCTGTCGGCGCCCGGGCAGCGCGTGGGCATGCTGGCCGAGGCGGCGCGCACGCTCGAGAAGCTGGGCGACCGCCGGCTGCTGCACGACTGCCAGCAGATGCTCATACGCCTGGGCGGCGGGACCACCGTCACCTCCAGCTAGACTCCAGGCGGCGTCCCTACCCTGCCCCTGTCTCGAGCGGCCGCGGCCCGTGCGGCCTGTGTTCTGGGTGCAAGCCTTGAAGGCCGAAGGCAGCACCGGAGACCCCAGTCTGCACCGTTCAGCCATGGCTGCACTGTCCCTGGCGGGTGGGAGCTCGCGGGGACCTTTGTCTTGCTCTGGGAGCCGGACGGGCGCGACCCCACCACCCCAACCGGCTCCCCAGCCGGCTCCCCAAGCCCAACGAGCGGCCGCCGGGACGGTGCTGACCTCTGGTGGCCGGTCGGGGCATTGCAGGGGCCGAGCCCGCCGGGCGCTACTTCTTGCTGAGCGGGCACCTTGGTGGCTTTTCCCCTCCTGTCTAGAGGGAAGAGACGGGGTACGTTTCGCCGAGTTGAGGGGGGCCAGTGTGGTTTTCCCGGCCTGCAAGGGGGGGCCCTGCCCCAAGGCGTCTCTCTCCCTTCTGGGGAGACTTGTATATAGTGTAGAGCAGCGTGCGCTGGCCTCCGGGGCTCACGTACTACTATGCCTTTTGCGAACTTTATTTTCATAGGTTTGAGTTTTGTACAGAGAAATAAAATGAAATTATTTATAATCTAGGTTTCGTTCCTTTGGGGAGGAGGGTGTGTGTCACAGCTGAAGGACATGCTGACCAGCAAGTGTCCTTTGGGCCTTCCCCCGCCTACCTAGGCATAGGCTTCCCATCCCCCACGCACCGCAACAAAATTTACCTTCTTCGTGGGGGGTGAGGAGGGATGGCTGGCTGACCTCCAGCTGACCTGTCTCACTGATCTCTGGGCCGCCTTTGGGCTGATCAACCTTGGGGCCTTGATAAGTTTAGCTGTCCCGTCTCATCTCCCACCTCTGCCCCCATCAGGTCTCAGGGTGACATGGGAGGATAGACTCAAGCGTCCTCGAGGACCTGTTGTGACAGGAGGTACAACTGGATTTCTGTATGTTCGGGGTGTCTCAGCTCCCACACCCTGTCCCCTGGTCATCTCACACAGCTCTGGAAGCCTTGGGCTGCAGGGTGTCCAGTTCCTACAGTAAGGAGCAGAGTCCCTGCCTCTATCTGTGCCTCCCCGCCCCCAAAGCCTGGCCCCTGTCCCAGGGTAGTCTGGTCAGAATCCACGGCTGCAGACTTTCCAAAACAATCGTTGTATCTTTATTGACTTTTTTTTTTCTGAATGCAATGACTGTTTTTTACTCTTAAGGAAAATAAACATCTTTTAGAAACAGCTCGATACACACAATCTTCAGTGTGAAGCAATATACTAATAAGAACACTAGTCGTCTTAACATTTACAGTCTTCATATATATTATATATATGTATATGTATACATATATATACACTATATAACGAGGCCAGATATAATACACACGTTTACCATTTTACAGTCATATGTACAGGAAATTGCTATGGCGGCCCCGGGCTGGGGGCTGCGTCAGGCCTATTGAAGCGTGGACAGAGCTGAGGACACGGACGGACAGGCGGACGGACTGGCAGGGACTGGCCCGGGCCGGTGGTGGCTGCATGGGGAAGGGGCATTGCGGGAGCCCCCTACCCGGCAAGGGCCCTTTTGGGACTCTGCTGCGGGACGCACGGCGGCGACACACGGGTGAAGCTAGCATGTTCCCAACATATATACATTCTATGTAACATATATATAGAGGGGTACACAGGTTTTGTACACAAACTAGCGCTGTCCCTGCTCCCGTGCTGAGTGGGCGCTGCGGTCCCCGGTGGTGGTGGTGCAGGCAGAGGGACGATCCGCCGGAGGTGCGCTCTGGTCGAGTCTCCTTTCCTTTTGCGCTCCGAGGCTGGGCTCCAGGGGTGGGGTAGACTGGGAAAGGGACGACACAAGCCAAAGGATGTCCCAGTCTCGCCCACACCGGGGAGCCCACATCCCCTGAGCACAGGCCCAGGACTACCCTGGCTTTGCAGAACCACACGAAAGCTTTGGCAAAGGCTGGGTGGGAAGGGCGCTTGGACACGTTTAGGATGGTTTGTCCCAAAGCCTCCGGCTCCCTCTCCCGCTGGCCTAGCTCTCTGCAGAAAGGCTTCGTTTAACCCCTGCCTCGCTCAGGGAGCCAGGAGCCGCCCTCAGCTGCTTCCAGGGCCGTCTCCATCCCCACCTCCACCCCTAGGGCGCCAGGCCGCAGGCCACGACCGACTGGGGTGGTGGCAGCACCCACGTGGAATGTGTGCCACGTCGTCTTGGAACTTCGGGGGTGGGGGAAGCGTCCCCAGGCCAAAGCCGGCTCCCACCCCCACCGGAGCCCAGTGCGCCGAGGAGTCTGGCCGCTCCGCGTGCTCCCGTCTCCGAGCCTGGCCCCTGGGGTGTGGGCAAGGACGCCCTGTGCCGTCCGGTTTCGGGAGCAGGCGACTCCGGAACGGGTTTTCTTCCCAACACTGGCCGCACGTCTGCGCCCTGGGCGGCCGGATCCAAGATCCGGAACCCAGATCAAGGATCGGCTCTGGACCGGCGCTGGGAGCAGCTCTAAGGCCGGGGCGCGCCGGCGGCTCCTCTCCTTCGGCGGCGGCGGGTAGGCGGCTCCGGCGGCTTCTCCGGCCGTTGCGGTGCGTTACAACGGCAGCCTCTGCAAGGAAAGGCCCGTCCGCCCGTTACACAGGCTCGCCCCGGTGCGGGGTCAACTCCCC
>RJWJ010023510.1:0-25757 GCA_004363605.1 Indri indri | reverse complement strand
TAGAATCCAAGAGTGTCCGAACTTGTACTCATCATTCAAGTCCCATATATGTCATCCCCGATTCTAAGGGTCTTCTCTAATTGCTGACCTCCACGCACCTCTGTACCTTAGGTGTTCCCTCCAGATCACTTGGGGCCACCCCACTGGCATTACAATGATCTACTCTATGCTTCTCTCTCTCAATGTATTGTGCAGAGGGAGAGCTGGGTGCTGGTGGGGACCAGGCTCAGGGAGAAGCAGCCTCCCCGTGACTACCTTTGCTGTGGGTCTCAGGGTCTTCTGCCACTGTCTCATCACAGTTCCAATCACCACCGCACCATATGGCCTCTGAACAAAATTGTTGACAAGATGCCACTTCTGGACACTCTGCTCAGAGAGAACAACGGCTTTCCTTGTTGCCCCCTCATGCTCCCTAGCTATGTGTCTGCCAGCATCTTCTGCAGCTGGGACAGCAAAGTCCTTCCAGGGCTGCCACTTCTTCCTCTACTGTTCTTTTCTCAAGGACAGTGAGAGCTCTCATGGCTCTTCCAAGAGCAATTATGTTTCTGTCCTTTGAGGTTGAGCCCTCCTTCTCAAGTTTGGTTCCATGGTGCAGAAATAAATGCACTGGAGCAATTGAAGTGCCTACAGTTCTCACAAAACGTTTCCTTCCATTAAATGTATTCGTAAGTTTCACCCTCCTCACCAGCAAAAATCAATACCTATTTCTTTCTGAATCTTGCTAGCTGGGGGTGTAGTATTATATTACATCCTTTTTCACCATCACACTTAGGAGGTGGGTGGAGGTCACGGCCTTTGCTTCATCTCTGTGCTGAATCTCAAAGGAGCCAGAATCGGAGGCTATCTAGCAGCCAGTCCCTCCCAGCCCTGCTCTTTTTAGGTTAACCCTTCTGAGCTCTGGTTCAACAAGTATCAAAACACACCACAGATGTTACTTATATTCTTCAACCTACTGAAAAGGAAAATACCCAAGCCGACTGTGCTACCGGAACTGAAGTCAACTTTGGCAACAAGTATGGAAGAACTGACTTGCCGGTTTAATGTTTTCCCATTTCAATCTCCTAATGTGCATCGCGTGACTCATCTAGCACCAAGTATGCTACCTACGTGCTCCATGAAGTTTCTTTGCTGCTTCTCCGGTGGTTTTGCCTTCAGTTTTATGTTTTGTGTGATTGTGTGTGTGCAGGATTTTTTGAAATGTTGAGGGTTCCATTGCTTAATTCTTGGACTGTTTTATTGGAAAATGGGGCTCCTCGCCTCTTACTTATCCACTGTAGTCTTCTGAGGTTTGATTTCCAATATTTATAAGAAAGAGAAGTCCCTTCAGTGATGTGAATGAGTATGGTCTTCCATAGGGAGATGATGGAGAAACAAGCATTAGTTGACATTTCATCAGAAGTAGCTTATTCTGCTACTGATAAAATCAATGAGAAATGTACAAGCATCTCCTGTGTGCTAGGTGTTTGGGAAATAAAAACCATGAATAAAAGGTGGTCCTATTCCCAATGAGAGGAAGCTTACATGCACTTGATGAAAATTAATAATCGCCAAGTTCTCCTACCATGCATTCGACCCTGTACTGCTCGTGGCCTTAGGGGAGTCTGCTGTTCCACTCTCTCACTGACCCCAGCCCAAGCCTCTCTGAGAGAGCTGGCAGGACAAACCATCTCTGGGTTGTGCTCACAAGTTCATGCCAGGACTCAAGAGTCCTCCTCTATTCTTACAATGATTGTGTGGGGCTCACCTCTCCAGCCAAACCCACGGCTCCTTGTCTGTTGAAGCAGTGGCTCACAAAGTGTGGTCCCCAGAGGACCACATCAGCAGTACCTGGGAACTTGTGAAAAAGCAAATTGTCAGGTCCGACCTCAGATGTCTTGAGTCAGAAACCCTGGGGTGGGGCCCAGCGATCTGGTTTTAACAAGCCTCCCAGGTGATCCTGATGCACGCTCAAATTTGAGAACCATTGTCGTAGTCAGCCCTTTCCTGGATAGCGGCACTCCTGCCTTGAGAGCTTCAAACCCAGGGCTCCTCCTCAGCTCAATCCCCTGCCTAGGAGGGGACAGTCTCTGGAAGGATATTTGCATTTGACCTCTGGGCATGGGCTCATCACCTCCCTAGTTCTGCCCCCCAAGCCCTTGTACTATATTAATTTAGAGCTTTGATTTTGCCTTTATCGGCAGATCTATTTCACATATTTGCTTTTCTATTTTGGTGGCCATTGATCCTGCAGGGGACTGCTGAACCCAGGCTGGAAGCAAAACACAACTCTTGGGAGTCCAATTTTGTAAAACATATCAGAGAATCTATTGTTTGAGCTAAAATTAAACCACGGCTATAATTCCCCAAAGTTAGTGCTCCCTTCTGAGGTTATCGCAAACAATGTGCCAAATGGCGGGTTCCAAGTCACCTGCCAGATCTCTTCAAAAATCTTGGGTTGGTGGAGACAGAAGTTCATGCATTCCCACCTCTCAGGCTGTGGGAGCCAGCTGTAGGGGCCTCAGATCCATGTCAGGACGTCCCCTTTCACTTATGATTATGACAGCGTTGTCGCTGCCATTCCTGTAAAAATCCCTGGTTGTTGGCCACTCCTCCCCAGAGCCAGCAGAGGGTGGCTTTGGCGTGTGAGAAAGTTTTCAGAGAAGGAAAGAGGCTGGGCGAGCTCTCCTGCTCTTCCTACCGCCTCTGCACCTGTTCCCTCTCCTCTTTTGCTGGTTGGTCCTTTTTGGCTCGCCCTTTAGAGATGGGCATCTGAGTTCCTCACTGCTGCCCTGGCTGCTTCTCCACTCTGGCAATGATCCTCCCTCCCCATTTCACACCTGGTCCACTCCCTGCCAGGTTATCACCACCGAACCGTTTCTTAAGGGAAATCCTGGTGTCAGCTGTTAAGATCATAAAACTGTCACTTTTGCAGAGCAACACATCTGTTCTCATGTTTTCTAGTATAATATTGCCAAAGACAGTCAGGAAAAAAATATCCATCGTCTGAATGTTTTCCTATTTTGGGGGACCCCAGGATAAATGGGAGTTGATGGGGTTAGATAGTGAATCTCAGAGGGTCTTTGGGACATGACGCAAGGGACTGATTAGTTAATTAGAGACTATTGGTGGCTGCTGCTGCAGCAGTGTCAGTGCCACGGAATGGAGGCTTAGTGGTGGAGCAGTGATGACGGTGAGTGTCCGAGGTCCCCAGCACCACTGGGCATGTCTTAAGGCTGTCGTTCCTGTGTCTGGATCACAGCTGCTCTTTGCCTTCCCAGGTTCCTTCTCCAGCCTCTCATACATTCCCTGAGGCACTCAACACCTGTTTAATGAGTGCTTGCTTTCTGCCTGAGTTAATCAGAGTCCATTTCTGTCGTTTGCCACCAAAAACCGAGACTGTGAGTTAAGCATTATGAAAGTGATCTATGTAACCAAAAACATGTTTTCCCCCATAATATTCTGAAATAAAAAAATTTTTTAATTGACTAAAATGTAACCACAACGGAAACAAAACACCAGACTGATATAAAATCTTTTCATAGGGTTTGTACTTAAAATTATTTTTAGATGAATATATTGAATGCTTAAAATTACCAAAATTATAAATGATGATTCTTATTATTTGGATAGATCAACTTGACTAACATTATCTCACATTTTTTCTCTATCCACATGTTTAATCCCAACTATTTCTGCATTTTATCCTCTGTAAACTTTAGACCAAAGTAAATTTTTGTTTGACTATAAAAGAGCTTATTTTTTTATTTAACTCTAAGAGAGGTTAAAATGTCTAGATATTATTGACTAAAAATTCACTAATTGCTGCTATTGTAGTTAATTCTAAGAGACGTGTTTGGGGAATAGATTTAACCTGTCTTCTTGGATGGAGCAAGACTGCTTCTAGACAAAGCACTGTAGCAAAAGTCCCAAAGTCATTAGCAAATGTTAGCCATCTCCTAATTTCTTTATAAGTTCCTCCTTTTGGGAGGCCTGAACCATGTGCCATCAACAGACGTTAAAGGGAATGTGGGCAAAAAAATAGCTCAAAAACTTTGATTTCAGAATTTTATTTAAGTGGTGCTTGTAGCAAGACTTTTAAAACTGCTCCGCAGAGCTCAGGCGGGTTCACAGAGTCTCTGTGGGGTGTGCGTTGTGGGGAGCAACAAGGGCCAGAGTCTCTTCATGTAGAACAACATCTTCGTTTCTATGTAAGTATTAGGTTTCCACACCAATCAATGGACTCCTATGTGAAACTATTGGCTCCCTCCTCCCCACTTAGAAAAATGTACAAATACACGCACAAGGAAATTTTTGCATGCAATTTTAGGATGTTCACAGACTCTCTGGAGATCTTCACGTCCCTTCATTCCATAGGCTCCCAAATTAAGGCATTTTGAAAAAACTTTCTTAGTTGAAGGCTGCTTTGACTCAAGAAAGAAAAAGATAAAGGAAAGCCACTGGCCTGTGTATATTCATATGCCTTTAGGTGCTCTCAGTATCTCCATATCTGCTCGGTTTCAAAGAACTGCCTTTTCCTGGTCCTTTGAAAATAGGTTTCATTTGCACAGTAAAGATTCATGTAAAGAAGCTTTGCTCTTGGACAAGGCCAGGCTGCCTATCTGCTTTGTACCCAGATGTTTACTAAGACAATTCTGTTTCTCTGAAGAATATGTCTTCTTGAATGTTCTTGTGTTAGAGATGACCAGCTTTTTATAGGACCAGGCTAGTATACAGAGCTCATGGTCTGGAAGGCATTTTCTGCACTCTTGGGCCCAATGGGATCTGTCTACATAGATCATATGGTAGAGGAAAGGCAAGAGAGAGTGCTGAGGGGGCCATGTGTGGGGCAGGAAGGGAAGAAATACAGGGAAATGCAGAAGGAAGGAAGGAATGATGCACTTGATAAGGGTCAGAAACGAGCTAATGCACTTTTGCTTCCTTTGAACCAACGCAGGTGTTATTGCCTCTGCCTGGATCTCTCATCCCCAATTTATGGAACTGACCCCCTCTCACTCTTTGGGTCTCAGATGAAATGTCACCTCTTTTTACTTACTCCCCAATATAAGTTAGGTTTTCTTGGTTATTCTTTCTTATGGCATTTAAAATATCCCTTATATAGCATATATCACAACTTAAAATGATATATGTGTGTATGTATAATTAAGTTACACACATACAAAACATATATACACATATGTGTGTATCAGTGTGTGTTCTTATTCATTGGCCATCTGTCTTCTAGTGTAAGCCACAGTAAGGGCGGGGATTTTGTCTCTTTTGTACTTGACCCGAAGTACAATTGTTTAATAAATAGTTGTTGAGTGAGTGAATGAATGAATGGATTACTGGAAATTTTAATGCCAGGAAGTTGCATGAAGTATGGTTCTCCCGGAACTGTAGAAAGGGACATGCCACCCAGTGGCTTAAGGATGGATAACTTAGACTCAGGGAATGAAGAATTGGATGAATTAAGAGAATGTGGGCTTTTCAGAGAAGGACACAGTCAGCGAAAGTCTGAACTCAGGAATTACTTTGTTCTGGATTTCTGTGTCGAAACCCCAAAAGTGAGGATAACCCCACCAAACTAGGATATAGTTGGGCCCTGATGGCAATCTTGGTTCTGTCTTTAGCCTGGAAGGTGCTGTGCCTATGAGGAGGGCTACAAGGGAAGAACCAGAGAGCAGGGCCACTTTCTGGAACCCAGAATGTTAAGGCAGCAGCTCCTAAGACATCTCATAGGGGATCTCCCCTCTCATAGGGGAGATCATAAGAAAGATGACCAGCCTTGCCTTCTTTGGGCTTCAGATAGAGTGGTCTCCAAGCTTATGCTCAGTTCATGGCATTGAAAGCCCAGGCATGGGGAACACTGTTAAGGGTGAATAAGAACTTTCCAGAAAGAGGGCAGTTTCTATCTTCTCCAGGGTCTGCTGTTGAGTCTTGAATTTTTAGCTCTATGGATGCCAATCAACGCTTTAAAATGCAAGCGTTCAAGGAAGGTATTCTGTGCTGCAAATGGGACCTTGAAAACTTCCCCTGTGCTAGGCTTAACCCAAGGTAAAGGGAGAAGAGGGCCAGAAAGGCGATGTCCAAAATGGAAATGGGAGAACCGAATTGATTATACTTAGAAGCTTTCACATTTTGCAGTACCCATCTCTAAGTGTATCATTAATAGTTTTCTAACAAAAAATGAGAAGGATAACACATAAAAGGCACCAGCATTATATATCCTTTGTTTGAAAATGAGTTGAATTTTCACATGGGTTCATATGAGTTGAATTTCCTTGATCAATTGAAGGAAAAATCAGTCTCTAGTCTTGCTTCATTTGCCTGAATCATTCTAGAGAGTGGTCTAACTTTCCATTTCACTTCATATTCTATAGATGTGGCTTTGGCAAACCATACATATATTCTTTGCAGGAAATACTCTAGGAATATTTGGCATTTAAAAAACCCTGAATGCAAGGAGCCAGAAACTTGGTTTTGAATCTAGGCCTGCCACTTACTAAGCAGGTGACCTTGGAGAATGACTGAGCAATTGGCTCTTTGTGGCTTAGAATGAAAGCATTGGTTCAGATGGTCTCCAAGCTCCAGTATAAGATCCTGTGATATTCTTTATGAACCCAGGAATTTATAGTAACATCCTTTCTCTCCTGTAATTTAAAGAAAAGGAGGCTGACCAGTGAATGTAAATGATTTTCATTCTCCAATCTGTGTATCTCCTAAGTTAGTACCAATCTGCTCCTCACCTGTTCCTACCCTTCCCAGGGAGGGCTAAGATGTGTTCTTCAACAGGTTTCAGCCATCCTAATAAAACATATGAGGAGAGGAGGGGGGTTTAAATATTCTTGTTGAGAAAACGAAATTTATAGGAAATGTTATTTAATTTCTGGATTCCACATTCACCTTACAGTCAGAGAATGTGCTAAGGAGATGAAGCGGACGAATCCACCTAACAGAGAATTTAGCAATTCAACCTCTTGTGGGCTGAAGCAATGTCACATATGGCATTATTTCACAGTTTAACAATGTGGGGGTTAAAGCCAAATTTACATGAAGAACAGATGGACCCATAGCTAACAGAAAAGGAAAAACTGCTCCGATATAGGCTTGCTAAATATTATTATACCTGAATATAAGCAGGGAGAAAATGAATTATGTTTAAAACATGATAAAAATGTCCTAAGATCTTTTGAGTTCATCATAATTCTTCTAGCAAGTGGATATTGAGCTATGAACCATGCAATGCTGTCCAGTCTATTATACTTAGCATTATTTTAAATAGCAAATCCATCTATCCCTTATAAAGTATTTTATCCAAAGGCATTGCCTCTGAAAGAGATATTAAGAACTTTAATACAGCCAAGGAAATGTGGATCAAGATTGGCTTTTCTGTTCTGTTGGATGAGTCAGTGGTAAGTGATTTGGAAACCAGGACCTTGCTCTTCCCAAATATTTTCTGTCCTGTCTGTTCCAGATGTTTGAAATTTCATTTTCAATGACTATCTTTCATTTTACAACTAAAATTGAGATGTGAGAATCAGGTGCTTCTATAGATATAGCACCTTGGCTAAAGTTCTTACTAATGTGTAAATGACTGATAGAAAAATTTGTTCTCAAAGAGTGAATTTCAGTGGGATAGCTGGGGATAGCCATGAAAAGAGAACACATATTACTCAGAAGAGTGGAGGGTGTGCAACATAGAACAAGGCTTGGAAAATTGACCGGGCTGGAGAAAGACAAACCTTACTTCACTTTTAAAGCTTGCTTTTAGCTAATATGGAAGATATAGACAATTGTTAGACTTTTGCCCAAAGTTGGGTCTTCAGCACTGACTGTTAGGGTATGAGCTAGTGCATATGGGTTTTAAGAAAGATTTCTCACAGAAAGATTAAGATAGAAAGAAGAAAAGTTTCTTTTACTTTTTTCAGATGGAAAAAGGGCTACCGTGGAAGTGAAAGAGGGAGAGTGTTAATCGTAGGAGACCAGTTATTCAGGCTTTTTATTTAGGGGTTGTAAAAGGGTTGAAGATGATTTATGGCTGTATCCCAATTAGCTGGGTACTGCCGCATCCACTTCTTCTCTTTTTACTTAGTGGTGGCTGATAACAGAAGCTGCCGTGGGACATCAAAGATCTTGTCAGCAATCTTGCCCTTGGGCTATGGGCTTTGGGCAGAAACTGAGGCCTGAAGCTTGCACCCCTGCTGGAGCTTGGGAACTCTTCAAGGCTGTAAAGTGAATAGGTCTGGCAAAGTTTACATTTCCTTTCTGTCTGCTCAGCTCTTTTCATATGTTATGAAAACAGAACTCCACAGGGTACCTGCTAGCAAGAGAGCTCATATGATTGATCTTAGCACTTACTGAGAAACTAGATAATTTTTTTTCTGTTATTTCACTAGCAAGGCCATCCTTTTACTAACTTTTAAGGAAAGATCTTGTTTGTAAGGTGTGCTATTAGGGACACTGCAAAAAGTACTAGTCCCAAATATATTCAGCAACATTTCAATGAATGTCTGAAACTCCTCAGTTGGTGTGTTCCCTTTGGTGCAGATGTGTGCTAAAAGGTAAATATCTTTGGAAGGGTTATTACTTTGAAAGTATGACCCTTTATTCACATAAATATGCACATATATAGAGAAATGGATAGGAAGATAGAGCTGATGGGGGGAGATAGAGAAAAGCTGTAACTGGGTGCCTGGGAGAGAGATGGAAACTAATAAAGAACAAAAATAGACAAAAAAAAAAAAAAATTCCGAAGGAGGAAGCTGGGACAATACAAACAAGTAGCAATAATAACAGCAGTAAAAACAATTAAATATAACACGTGCTGTGTGGTTTCTGCATGCCAGGCACTCTTTAGAGCATTTTAAGCATATTAACTTATTGAGAGACCAACTTTGTCAGTACGATCACATAAATATCTGTTCTTGACTCATTCATTTACCAGACCTTCACTGGGCACCCACTGTGTTTTCTAAAGGCAGGAGTTACAGAGGGTTAGAGAACAGCCAAGGACACTGCTCTCACGGAGGAGAACACTCAGAGATTAAAAAAGGAAATAAATAACAAAACTTATTCTAGATAATGATAAGCTCTCTCTACTGTCAGGGTGATGTGATAGAGATAACAGGGGCGTAGGGTGATGGGGTGGTCAGGAGGCACCTCTCTGAGGACAGCAACCTCTACCCAGATGATGAAGACCAGTGGGCAGGGCCGGCAAGCACAGGGCACAGCATTTGCAAAGGCCCCGGAGTGGAATGAGCATGGTTTGCTTGAGGGATTGAAGGAAAGCCAGTGTATCTGAAGCCCAGTGAGCAAGGGAGGGAGGAAGGAGGGGAGGTGAGCTTCGTGGAGGCAAAGCCACTGATGGCCTGTATTTGGGTTTATTGAAGAGCGATAAGCAGCACTTACTACTGGCAGGCTCTGAAGATGAAAAGGTGTAAAAGATTTAGCTCTTGTCTCACTGGTTCACCAACTGCAGAGAAACTGGCATTATCACTCTACAGCCCAAGCATTTGGCTTTTAATAGGACTAAGCGTTTGCTGTAGTTCTAGGAAAGGAGCCATAGCTAAGGGTGATAATGGTCAAGAGGGTTTTTGTGGTGGAAGCCAGGCTTGTACCAGTTGTGCAGAAATGGTAGAGTTAGAAAAGGAGCCCCCAGTTCAGAGGCCGGCTGCCCAGGCTCTCTGTCAGTCTCTCTAATTAACCAACAAGAGGCCTGACCTCACTCGCATACTCTAAGAATAAGAACTTTTACCGTTCCTCACCTTTGCTTGAATCTACTTGATTTACCTGAAACTCCCATGTGTGTATGTAGAGTGAGTGAGTGTCTGTGAGAGAGAGAGAGAGAGAGAGAGAGAGAGAGAGAGAGAGAGAGAGAGAGAGAGAGAGAGAGAGAGGAAGGAAGTCTATATTCTTTGGAACCAAAAGAGATTTGCTGGGAAGCTTATTCATTTTTTCAGTTTTACCCATTACAGACTGACTTTATAGCATAGCATAAGCTCTTTGGGATGGAAATTCTGTTTGATTGTGAATGTCCGTCAGGTTGGCACTGCAGACGAACACCTCTAGAGTCTTTGCAGCAGTGGCACATGCTCAGCTAAGTCCATCACACGCTTGCTGACAGCCAGCTCTAGGCCAAGTGCTGGTTAGGGTGCCGTCTCATCAGAGATGGGTAATTTGCAAGCCTTGCCTACAAGGAGCACGTCTTAAACCAAAATACAGTTTCTTGTGCCAGCTTATTCTGTATTTTTTAACAACCTGATATATGCTTTGTTTCAGCCTTTTGGGCTTCCTAAATGTCCAGTTGCACATGCAGCTCACTCCCGTGCAATCCAGACCCTCTACGTAATCCAGAGAGACTGCATTACTCTCAAAAACTGCGCCACTAGGATAGCATGCAGCAGTTGGAGGTGGCTGGAGTCAAGAGCCAGGTTTTATTGTAATTTTCAACTGGTTGTGGATAGCTGGAGCCTTTGAAGTGGACATGGATTATTTGTGGATAGAAAGCATTTAAAGGATAAGGCCTCAGGAATGAAAATCCAAGAGAAGAAATAAATGGGGACTGCATCCCAGGGAGATGAATAATATTTACTAAAGTATGTTTGTTTCATGGAAGATTCCTTTATTATTACTGCTTACAGTGCAATCTTTGTGAGAAATTTCAGGCTTGCAGAAACAGCTTGTGAATTGAAGCCTGGTTTGTGAAATGCTCCATCCTTGCTCAGGGGGGCACTAGGTGACTTCTCTGGGGTACAGTATTCTTATATTTGCCTGAGATGTGGTCTCTTTCCTTCTCCAACTCCCCTGGAAGCTTTTCCTTCAGTGAGTATTTCCTTAAACACCAATTATGTACCTGCAACTACATGAGGTAGAGAGGACACAGTGAAGAGCATGACATACCCAGTCCTGCTGGGGACACAGCAGAGAGCAAATGATTCCCAGGTAACTCGCTAATTGTACTTGCAATGGACACTATGGAAGAGAAGCACACAGCAGCAAATGTTCCAGCACCTCGGTAGGAAGATGGAAGCTTCCCTAATTGTGCCCTGAGTTCCAGGCCTGGTTTGTCTTTATTGACTGTGAACAGGATTTGGTCATGTTGAGCTCGATCGAGGAGGACCCCATCCTTTGCTGCTCCTCTAACCTGTCTCCCTCCACTTCCATATTCCTCAGTTGTTCCCATCCTTTTCCTCTTAGTCCTGCATAGACTGTGGACTCCAGCAGAGTGTCCTTTGCCCCGGGTCTGGCTGAGTGGCCTGGCCGAGAGGCTTAGACAAGGCGCTGGTGGGTGAAGATGTGGCCGAGTGAGGTGGCAGACTTGCTCCAGGCATTGCAGGTCCTCTCCAGGATGACACAGGCTTCGTAAAGTTTCTTTTCCAGGCTGTGAGAGATTCGCATGCAACTTTTCCCTGAAGGGTTTCAGAGTCAGACTGATGCTACCTCCCAGCCAGGCTTCCAGATCCTCTCCGAGGTGCCTCCCATGCATCCAGATGGGAATGTCATGATTTCATGGAAAACACACCATAATACAAACTTAACTCTATATTCCTCCCAACAAAAAATAAATTGTTTTTCCTTGCATTCTTGAGGCTGTTACCATCCACTCAGAAATATTACTGCTATCCTCAAATCCAACTTTCTTTTCACCACTACCTGCTTTCCCTCCAAGCTCATCGCTACTAAGTCTACCTCCTAAATCTGTGTCTCTGCCTCCTGTCAATCTCTGCTCCAAAGGACTTAGAACAGACAACTGCCGCTCTGCTTCCAGCCCCTGCTATTCCCAGAGACGTCTTTTCAGTGTACAAATTTGTAGTGACTATCCTTAGGGCATGCTGTCACCTACAGTGTAAAACTCAAAGTCCTTAGATGGCTACAAAATCCCTGGTGATCTGAACCCAGGCCCCCTGGTCGCCCTTCTCTTCCATTCTCTGTCCCTTCTCAGATGTTCTCTACTCCTGTTACAGCAAACCACGTGTGCATCTGAACCACACTCTTCTGTCCTTTGCCACATGATGTGCCATCTGCCCGAATACCCGCCCAGGCTCTCACAGCTCCTTTCTCCGTATCAGCCTTGTCAACGTCTGCTAAATCATTCAAGATCCAGCTCAAGCATCCTCGCTCGCTAGAAGGTTTCCTCTCAGTCTTCCCATATGTTCACCATACAGGGATAATCACACCCCTATCTGGGACACCGCAGTTTCTGTGTGACGCTATTGGAGACTTACCATATGGCGTTGGAATTCTCAATGTCTACCATTTAGTTCTTGCCTGCATCTTGTTCAGACTTAGGTTCCCGGCCCTTGCACTCTACCCTTTATTAACTATGTGACCTTGGACACATTACATAACCCCTCTTAACTTCATTTTTAGTTTATCGAAAAGAGCTAATAACCTTCAGTTTATGAAAGGGCTGATAAGACTGTTATGAGGATTAAATGATATGAAGCATATAGCACAAGGCATGGCACATAGTAACTATCTGATAAATGGCATTATCTGTTATTGTTATCTATTAGTATAATATCAATGAAGATAGGAATTGTCTTCTGTCATTGTTCTGGGACTGGACATGCCATCAGAAGGAAGGATTTTTTTCTGTACTTTGGACTTGAAGAAATAGATTTAGAGGGGTGGATGCAGCTATTACCATCAGCTGCTGAAGGGAGATTTTCACTAAGGGACCAGTGGTTGTCCTTGAGAGAAGACAGATGAGCTTTGGGTGCTAACCTGGAGCTTCTAGGATGGGAGCGTGGTGCATAGAAAATGAATAAGCTTTTATTTTAGCTGTGCCAGCACTGGACTTTCAAAGCAAAATGGACATAAATTAGACAGAATTATTCAAAAATCTTATATGGATGTATTTTATGGATTTGAGTTAACCTATTGCACGGCCACTGTGAATCTAGCACCAAAGAAGTTCAAGATATTGTTCCAGCCTTAGCTTATTCAAGCCCCCACCTCCTACAATGGGGAGAGAAAGCATCAGTGTCTAATCCCAGGCACACTCGATCCAGTCTGGTGTGATACAGACTCTCAGTCTCTTGGAGTGTGATGAAAAGTGAGGTCGGCATGTATGGAGACCTGGGGAAAGCAAATCGCTCTGGTACTGACTGGGAAGTGCTATTGCATTTCCTTCTGAATGGAGTCCACAGTGGTGCTGAAAAACCATCTGGAGAAATGCAACCCCAAGAGCAATAACATGCTGTAATGCATTTGATTAAAAGGAGGAAGGGAAAAAACATGGTGTGTGTTATCCTCGTGCTAGGATCGGGGAGCAGGCAGCCTGAGAGTCATGGTCCATGGAGATTTTGCCTGGATTACTTTAAAAGCACTTTTGCAGAACCAGGCAAATGAAAGTCATGTGTTTATTCATCAAGGAGACTTTCTCTTGGGAATATTTTATTTGCAGTTCTAAAAGAGGCAAAACCTCCATATTTTTGGTCTTCTGTGCAGGAAGTTCTAAGCACTGGAAAAGCAATGGTAGGAAGAATAAATTTGGATGTCTCAGAAATCCTGATAAAGTTTGGAAACTTATCCAGCCTTTTTGAACTTTTCAGCTGGACCTTATTGGGTTCTGTGTCTGTGAGAGCAGGTTTGCTTACAGCATGTGCATTTCACAGGCGATAGCAAGCACCTCAGCGTTTTGATTTAGGGCTTGGCAAAGGTGACCCTGAGACACCCAGCCCTCAGTGTGGGGATGTCTGAGTATCTCCACGTATCCTCAGGCTTCAGTGGGAATTTGAGAGACATGCTTGAGTCATTTAATTCATCTGGGGGAAATTTTCTACCAATCAAAAATGAAATGTCATTGAGGGATTTCAGTGGCCAGTCTCTAGTCTTCCCAGTTAAGTGCTGTCGGCTCAAGATAAAGGGTCATGTCATGACATCACAGGACTAGTGGAATGAGACTTTTCCCTTTATCGTTTGGAGACTTTAGAAGGTTGAAATGTTGACTCAAGAAACACTACTATTTTGTGCCTTTGGTTTGGCCATGGGAAACTGGGTTATCTGTGGTTATCAACCACAGAGAGTCCCCCTTAGGTCTTTGTGATTCTCTGTACAGTCAGAATAGCCAGTCATGAAGTTTTGGGGTACTTGGCACATGTTTTTAAGTATGTTGAGTCTAGAGAAGTCTGGACAGAGGCTTTAATTTCCTTGTCCCACTTAATTTTGTGTATCACTGGGCACACATAGGCAAATGGAGTTGCTTTCGAAGAAATATGAGGAGAGAAGTATGTGCATTAGCTAGCTATTGCTCCATAACAAATTACCGCTTGAATTTATTGGATTAAAATAACGAACAGTTATTCTCACACAGTTTCTGTGGATAAGAATTCAGGAGTGGCTTAGCTGGGTGGTTCTGGTTCAGGGTCTCTCATGAGGTTACAGTTAGGATGTCAGCCGGGGCTGCATCATCTGAAGGCTCAACTGGGGCTGGAGGGTCTGCTTCCAAGATGGCTCCATCACGTGGGCACTGCAGGTGCTTGCAAGGCCTCGCTCCTTGCAAGGTGAGTCCCTCCATGGGGCTTCTCGAGTGTCTTCATGCTTGGCAGTGGGCTTTCTAAAGAGCAAATAATGATGGCGGGGGGAGAGAGAGAGCGAGAGCGAGAGTGAGAGTGAGAGTGAGAGAGAGAGATGAATGCAAAGAGGAAGCCACAATGGATTGACCTAATTTTAGAAGTCATACATCTTCCTTTTCTTTAGAAGCGAGTCACTAAGTACAATCTACTTTTAAGGGGAGAAAAATTAATGTCCACCTTTTGATAGGAGGAATATTAAAGAATTTGAGGATATGCTTTAAAAGCAACACACCATGAGCCTCAGAAGTCACCAACGTGGATGTGAATCTCAAGTCTGCCTCTTATTAACTATGTCGCCGTGGGCAAATTGATGAATCTTTGAGCTTCGGTTTACTCATTTGTGAAGTGATGCCCAAAATACCTACTTTGCAGTGTTATTGATAAGATTAGAAATTATGTTTATAAAATACCTGAAACAGTTCCTCACTTAAAGTTGGTGCTAAATTGAGTAGATAGGGTGATGAGAATGACAATCATGGTGACGATGATGAATGATCTTGGGTAAGTGACACAATCTCTCTACTTCATTTGATTTATAATATCTACCTCATGGAACTCTATCAAGACTAAATACTGTAACTTTTCCTTCTCTTTTGGAGAAATGCCAATGAACTGATATTTTGGTTGTTCTTGTTGCTAAAAAGCATGTTAAAACAAAAATATTAGCTATCATTAATGTCATAAATACTAACATTTTTAGAGTACACTCACTGAAAAAAATGGAGTACTCTCACTTTAAAATCTACTCATCTAGACAATGAGGCTCATCTCTCCATTAGTGGGACAATTTTCTCGTGTGATTCACTGCACCAATTGGTTGTTCTGTGTCAGCCAGTCTCTTCTGGGTGTTACACCTTGAGATGACATTTATCATGTCCCCTATAATACACACCTACAAACATACACACACACACCCCAATCTGTCATTTAGTGTGTCATTTAGTAGATTGCCATCATCTGAAAATAATTATCCTGTGGATGGAGATGCAATTGGTTATGAAAAGGGATGGAATATGTCACAAAGGGAGGCATTTGGTGGCAGATGCTTTTTCACTCTTTCAAAATGATGCTTTGTGGGGAAGCCAGAGAAACTTCTGGTATGACAATAGGGCGAAACAGTTGCCGGGTATAGTGGAGCTTCCCAATGGACCAATCAGATCTCAGACCCCAAGCTCAGAACAGTGGCAGGGGGGTTCAGGGTTTTTTTTTTTTTTTTTTTTTTTTGAAAAAAACAAGGCTCTTTGCCTCCAAAGAACTATTTAACTGACCCGAGTTTGAGCAGTTCCTGGCGAGGTTACTCCAGCAAAGGCCTGTTTACATGTGGTAATTTCAAGGTTCCTGGAATTTAACATAAAGCTGGCAAAGTTACCATTAATTTGAGGAGCAAGGGACAGCGATGTTGTAACAGGGATTCAAATGTGGAAGAACAAAGAACAAAGAGCATCATCTCCATGCCCTGGGAAGACACTGCCTCCCTTCCTTTCCACCTCCTTATTAGTCAAAGGCAGGGTGGGGAAGGCTCCGGTTTTCCCTGGAATGAATTGTCAAAACTTTCCCCTCCAGGCTTCAACGTTTCCCTCTGAGACGCTCAGCACGTTGTCAAACCAGTCTTTACTTGAAAGACATATGGCATCAACATGAAGGTTGTCACGTAAGCGAGGCCCCCGCTTTTGAAAGAGTTTGAAAGATGCATCCTGCATCTGGAGCCGGCAGAGTGGAGTCTGCGGAGAGCAGGCAGTCCCACGGGGGATGCTGCCGGGGAGCCAGAGACCATCTCGAGGGGACCCTCTTGTTTCCGTAGAGCAAATGAAGGAGAAAAACTACAGACAAGGGGAGGTTGGGGGGAGACAGAGCAGGCAACGGGAGAAGTCGGTTTTATGGAGCTTGCAAATCTGGACTCAAATATTAAAAATGCTTTCATCAGTCTCCTTAATCCAGAGAAATTCTTTTTGGCTTAGATGGGAGGAAAAATCAGTCCCTCAAGGGGAAAGCAAGAGGAGAAGGCGGTAATGAGGATGTGAGTCAGACGCAGGGAATTGCTGGCAAAGCGTTCCTTTTAGGAGACGGAGGCATACTGTTTTCAGCTGCTCTGACTTTACGGACCACTGATAACGCCCACCTGCTTTTCATTGATTTCTCCTTTCGTTATTAAAAGGTTTGATTCCATTACGTGGGGAAAAGGTGAGGGAAAAAAAGGACCATTTCTTCTTGCTCACTTTTTCTTCCCCTGGGGAATAAGTGGCACTTGGGCTCCGAAGCTGTGTTTTTCTTTGGGTTTTGCCTTTTAATAGGGGTTGAAGAAAGTAGTTATAGACATTTGAGGGGAAATAAAGCCTGTGGTTTATTAACGGGGCTGGTTTTAATCAGCAGTGATTTGACTAGGGTAACATTAGAGCTGCAACAATGATAACTGATACTATGATTTTCTATGCTTTTAACCCCAGACTGAAGTCTTGTGGATTCGCTGACAGAAATGCATTTGTTTCTGGCCAGGCTGCAGCGAAGGGTGTTTGGTGAGGACAGAATCAGGTGAGGGAAGGAGAGGGCTGGGAGCTCCGGCAGCTGCCTCGGGGACTCTTTTCAGCTGGAATCGCAGCTGCTATGAGCAAGCCTTGCAGCCCAAGGGCTTCTTAGGAGGCGTGTAGAAGCGAGAGGAAGGGAGGAGAAGGCAGGTTTCGGCCCCTCTTTGGCCACTCCAGGTCAGGATCCACACAGTCAAGTATCTGTGAGTGTGTCTTTCCAGACCTGAGGTGAAATATCATGTGATGACACCTTACACTTCACAGACGTTATAAGTAATGTCGTTTCTTCCCTCTACTAGGAAGGTCGAAACATAACCTGATTCTGTCCTACCCAGAACAAACTCTTTATGATCTTCTTTACCTAGTCCTGTAGGGCCTTTACGGCCACCATCAAAATACTGCCAATATCCCAACAAATTTACAGCTGACCTGAAAATCAAGACCAAACTCGTACGTTGGTGCCATATCTGCAGCCAGCGGTAGCAAGGAGTGTGCTGGGAATGTTGTCTTTAGGAGTGAGGCACTGTAGGTATCAGTGTCATAAGAGGCCTGTATTGACCTGTCTCAACTAGGGGATGTGACTGTTACGAAGAAGAATGAGATCATGAACAAAAGCTCATGGAGAGGCCTGGGGGTGCGGTGCGGGGGGTTGGGGGAGGGTAAGCGGATGGACTCACCCCCACGGGTCTCTTGAGGGAAGTAGTGTTCCTGGCTCCTGTGTTTCCATGTACACACATTACTCTGCTCAGAAGAGTATCTAGGTTTCTTTCTTGTTCTCATACCCAAGAGGTGCTGACCGGTCCACCATCTCTCCCTTGGTATTCCTGGTAAAAGGGGAATCAGGAAGTGGTGCCTGAGGTGAGGACAGGCCAGGTATGTGGCCAGGAGAAACCTGACAGGGTCTGCCCTGCTCCAGGTCAGAGCTAGTTCCCTCCACCCTTCCTCTTGCCTCTTCTGCCAGCCACATCCTCTCACGCCTGTGCTAGCAGCATCTCTTGGGGAGGTGCTCGGCCCAGAGCAACAAGTCCTCCTAGGATGTGCTCCTGACTCCCCGGGGTGAGCCTGCAGAAGCCAGGTCCTACTGTCCTCGCTGAGAAGTGGACACCAGCAGAACATGAAATCAAATGAGGAATCCCAGAGACTAGGGTTTGTTAGAGCTGAGTCCCATTAACAACAGTGTTCAGAGCACTAGTTGCCAAGTGTTTTTTTCATTATGTTTCAGCAAAACAAAAAGGGACACATATTCCCAATATACTTATATTTATAGATTGTATACATGCATTACTATTACTAGCTAATATCTCAAGGCACATTATATAGTTAGGGTTGTTTAAAATGAAAAGTTAATTGTGGCCCCAGTAGTAATGAGCACACTTAGCTCCCAGCTCTTGGTTTCTAATGCCATTCTCCAATAAAAGGAACAGAGCTCACTGGGCAAGTGTGTGATCCTAGGCCTGGGAAACGAAATATGTAAGGAGAGCCTAGAGCATTTTGTAGTGCCAGAAAGTAAGGAATTGCACAAAAGCAAACAAACAATGAAAACAACATAATAATGGGGTGTGTCAAAGGGACACAGGAGCCAACTGAAAAAACTCCTAATGGCCAAAGCTGGAAAAATTTGAGCAAGAAAATAAATCAAATAGTATAGTGTTATAACCCAAAGTATAAAATAAATATTCATGAATTCAAACACATATAAATAAGTGATTGATAAATAATAAATGAGGGAGAAGAGACAAATTTCATGCGTAGAAGATTTCCAAATAATTTATGGGGATATTGCACCATGGACAAATTTCATGTGTAGAAGATTTCCAAATAATTTATGGGGATATTGCACCATGGTGGAGGTGGAGCATAACTCCCCACTTCTTAAGTGTGGGCTGTGCACAGTGACTGACTTCAAAAGGGCACGGTATGGAAGGGGGGGTGGGGGACAAAGGACAGCTTTGCAGTGCAGAAAGCTGACAATCACAGCCTCAGCCAGCCATCCAGGTCAGCATCAACAGGGACAAGACATGTTGACACTGTAGACCCTTGATACGATGGCACTGTGGTCTTTCTCCCAAAGACCTATAACCCAGACTAATCATGAGAAAAACATCAGACAAGTCCCAATTGAAGAACGTTAACCAAGATACCTGACCCCAGTGCTTCTCAGAATTGTCAAGGTCACCAAAAACAAGGAAAGTTTGAGAAACTGTCAATCCAAGAGGAATTGAGGAATAACAGGAAGGCATGATGACTAAATATAACACGGTGTAGTGGATGCGAGTTTGGGGCACAAAAAGGACACTAGGAAAAGCTAAGGAAATCTGAAAAAAGTATGGACTTTAGTTAATAATCTAAATAAGTATAATAACTTTAGATAGTATTGGTTCATCAATTGTATTAAATGAGCCATACTAATATGTTAATACAGGAAACTGAATATGGAATATATGGGAACTTTCTATACTATCTTCATAATTTTTATATAAATCTAAAACTATCCTAAAAATGAAGTTATTACTTAAAAAATATGGGATAAGAGTTGGATTCGAACAGTGTTTTCCAGCCTTGGGACCAGTGACATTATGGGCTGGATACTTAACTGTTGTGGGAGGCCGTCCTGTGCATTGCAGGACATTTAGCAGTGTCCCCAGCCTGAACACACTAGAAGCCAGTAGCACCTTTTAGATTGTGACAACCAAAAATGTCCCCAAATGTCCCCTGGGGGAACAAAACTCACCCGTACTTGAGAACAACTTGGTTTAAAGAAACACTGGATTGGGTAGAAGGGTTGGTATGAGATCAAAAGTTTAAGAACATCCTCGTGTATAAAAAACAGCCATCCTAATTTTGCCAAGTACATGCATGTGTGTGTGTGTGTGTATTTATTTATTTGTCTTTTATCTTCCACCTCCCCCTTTATTTTACCATTGTTGGTTGAATTACAGGAAACTAGACTAGCCGAGTAAGTGATTCTTTATGTTGTATGAAGTTAGTGTGAAGCAGAAGACAACAGCTTTATAAAAGTAAGGAAGAACAGGCAACAGAAGACTTCAGGAGTATGCGAAGCAGACAAAACAAGAAGTGGAACCACAAATCTCTGAGTGTCTATGGCAATAGGCTCCCGTGCTGGTGAGAGGCGCTCTTTCACTGCCTCCTATGAAACTCTAATAGTTCTCAAGCACTTACTCTGAACTGGTCTCCTGCTGTGCACTGGGCAGCTGTGTAAGGCTCCTTCACAAGCCACTTGCTTCTCCACTTCCAGTCTCATCCCTTCCCTCGAGGTCCTCATGGTGCTGTCTGGCAGCCTAGGACACCCTTGTTGGCGCCACACTTGGGCTGCCTCCTCAGACACAAGCCCATGGCCAGGCCTTCCTTGGAAAACCATGGAAAACCTCCAAGGCTGCTATTCTCTGTCCTTTGTGTACACACACACACACTCTTATGTGTAGAATTGCTATATATTTACATTATTATATATTTCTGTATATAATTAATGTCATAAACTACGTGAGTTCTGCCTGTCCTCCTAAATCCTGCCCTTCCATAAAGATCTCAATCAAGTGTCAATTCGGTGAACCGTTGCCCGATTTCCCCAATCAGACATAGTTTCTTTTTTCTGCACATTCCCGTAGCTCCCCCAGTGTCCCAACAAAGGTACGAATAGCCTGCATGTCGTTTTCCTAGTAGTCGGCTGCTGGGGCTGCAGCGTCGTCATGATAGTCATCATCCTCTTCATTTTAATCTTTGTGTCCTCTGCCAACCCAGTGCTCAAGTATTTGTTATGTAAATGAAAAGCTATTTTAACTTAGGTATAAATTACCTTTAATAAATTAATGCATTACCCTTCATTCTGTTGACATTTTTGCATTTCGGTAGGGACTCTTTGCAGAAGCGCAACACTGAACTTAAAAGAGTTGAGAGAGGACATTTGAGACATGAGGCCGAGGAAGTCGTATTAATGAGGGGCAGGCTTCATTTCAGACTCTAAATCCCATCCTGTGCATGGAGCCCTAATCTGCTTATGCCTGAAACTTGCTTTGACCTTGATTCTTAATACATGGGGATCAAAGTTGAGGAATTGGATTCTTATACAAGATACCCCTTTTGGACATTTTCTGGGTGATAAACCACTCCCAAACTTAGTGATTTAAAAATGACAATGAAATATTATTTAAGAAACTGCAGGTTTGTGGGACAATTTCTGTGCCGGTTCTTCCTGGGGCTCACACACATGGCTGTGTTCATCTGGGGAGGGCAACGGGGCCAGCGCATCCAAGATGGCTTCACCCACATGACTGGCAGGTGGTGCTGGCTCTTGGTTTGGGTGGCTCTTGGCCTGGATGCCTGGATTCTCCTCCACATGGCCTCTCATCCCCCAGGAGGCTGCAGCAGCTTCCTTACGTGGCAGTCTAGAAGGTTGCATTCCAAGACAGAAAGAGTGGAAGCTACAAGGCCTCTTTAGGCCAAGGCCCCAGAATTCATACAACATGAATCGCACCACAATCTATTGGTTAAAGCAAGTCATAGACCAGCCCAGAATGAAAAGATGGGGAAACAGACTTCACCTCTCGGTGGGAAGAGCAGCAAAGACTTTGTGGCCCTATGTAATCTACCACACACAGCAATGCAGCATCTCTATCATTCAGACCCCGATAACTGGGGTTGCTACTGGGCACTTTGCAGAAATCCTGTACTTAATCTGCTCTCAAAGGGACAGAGGTAGGAGTACCAGTGGATGATATCTTGGAGATTTCTCTTTTTGCACAGAGATAGGGGAATTTGACCTATTTCATTTGGGGAGAAGAGTCCTATCTGGCTGACCACCATGAATTTCAGGAAAACTCACCACCTACTTCTAAGTGATGGCAATATACTGCCTAAATTGTTGAAACATTTTTTGCAAGTGGTGATAACTTCATAAAGGTTGACTCTTTATGCCTAAGAATATAAAGTAACTAGAATAGCATCCTCATAAAACTGCATTTCTAAAATACTGAGTTTGCCAAAGAGAAATTCAGAGGTGAGAGAGGGAAGATTTTATCATCCACAGGAAGTTGAGCAGTTTCCCTAAAACATAGACTTTTTTAGGTTTGTAACAAGAGCAAGTAAGGTGCAGTGAATTTCCTGGTCATTCCTTTCCACTCGAACCTGAGGGAGCCTTTCCTGTAGCATCCTTCTGCACAGTCAGGGAAAGGGACTGAGTGGCGAGTTCACCCAGCACGTCACTCGAGGCTCACAGCTCCAAGGGAGGAGTTAGCATTGCACATCTGAGGAGATGGGGTTCTAAGAGGTTAAGAAATTGTCCAGAGTCTCACATGTTGTAAGTACTGTAAGCTGAACTCACCACCACCGCCTTCTCCCAGGAGGATGTGCACAAAAGCTCTGCCAGATAGATCATGTCTTGGATAAAGGAATACAAGGAAACAAAGACTTGGAAGAAAAGAATTACAGAGAGCTAAATGTTGGAGGGAACTTTTGACATGGCCTAGAAGTACAATGTTATTCACTCCCTACCTTTAGAAGAAATGTCCAAAAAAAAAGAGAAAGGTTATTGAAATAAAGAAGGGAGGGAAGGATGCTGCAAGCTGAAGATGTGTGCTCTGACCTTTGACAAGGTCCCATTAGCCAAGGAGAGGTTCAAAGTACTCTCTGGTGTGCTGTACAGGCTCGCCTGGGCTTTCCAGCCAAGTGTGTGATACGGCTAGGGTCATTTAGGGTGACCCTGGGAAAAGCTATTGGTTAATTGAATAATTCCAGTTCATTCTGGCATTGCATAGGAAATCACTTGTTTTCTCAAGTAGGACCCTGTGCTTTGCAAGGTACCTTTCATGTACACATACATACCTGCAGGCAATCTACTGATACATTAATTTTGCCTTGTTTTCACTATCTCAAAAGAGAAAAACTAAGATGAGGAAGTGAGGGATGCTTGCCTCACAGAGTCCCGGGAAGAAGCAGGGCCTTGGAGATGTCTAGGGGCTGCTTAGGGACTGATCTCCAAAGTTGCAGCCCAGCCTGGGGCTGTGCTCCATACCTAGAGAAGGGTATTTTTTTGGCCTATCCCGTGTGTGCTGGGGACTGACTCATGATGAAGGCAGGGCTCACTCAGCAGTAGGCTTAGTAGCCAAGGGGCTGATGGGATCCATGTCTCTCAACTTAAGACCAAGGGCCAGGATAAGCAGGGATTCTTCTATAATGTGACGGAGAAGAGGAGGGGCCCACGAACACTGACACCGGATAGTCCAGTGGTCAGATAGGTAGGAACTTGGAGCTAGATTCATCTCATCCGGAAGAGTAAGAAAGTGCTACATCTCTTGTACTCAAGTGTCGTGGGGCGAATTTGTACTTATTACATACATTATGGATATATACTCTCTTGTAGTATGTTCTGGTTATTTCACGTCCTTCAGTCTTGCTGTTCCTGCTAAGGTCTCAGGAAGGCAGAGATCACTTCTTACACTTGCATATCCCTTAGTTCTAGGCTCATAATAGTTGCTATAATGGACATGTGTTGCTTTTGATGCTTGCAGCATATTGAAAGCTTATTAATGGTTATTAAAAGATTCTTAAATTTCCCAACTATTTTAACAAGAGGAACCAACATAACAGCACAGCTGAGGGACACTCTACCAGTCCCAGAAGCTGACACATGGCTCTCAACCCCCATACAGATTTAGGGCGGTGAGAATGTTGATGCGCATTCTGGGGAGAAGCCAGCGGATGCACCCAGCTGTCCTGCTTCTGGGAGTCACGATCACATGAGAGGTTTTGTCCAGAGTTTGCCGTAAGGAAATACACAGCACCCCCCGCAATTGCTGCCTTGCTCTTTCTTTCACTGTGGCTGTACCTGATGACCCCGTCCCACTAGAAACCAGCACCTATTCCTGCCTAGCTGCGGATTCTGAGCAGAACTTCCCATGTGCCGGATAACATGTACAGTCAGACGACACAGGCTCAGTGTCTCCGCGGGGCAGGCTGGCTGCCACGTTTCCATTTATGTGGGGGGGCGATGAGTGCTCAGGGGGGCGTGGGCAGATCAGGGCTGCTGAGGTTTTCAGAGTCCGCATTGTTGCAGCTGGCGTTGGGAAGTTGTAGCTGGCAAACTGAGCCACTCAGGGTGACACCTGCATTCTCCACATTCTGTGCGTGTGTGTGTGTGTGTGTGTGTGTGTGTGTGTGTGCGAGCTCACAGTCCATTTCTCTACCTGTTCTGAAAGTACTTGGTAAGTGGAGATGTACAATTTTGAAGAGAAGGAGGTTCTCAACAAGTTCGCATAGGCCGAATGATTCTTCAGCAGAGTTGATACTGTCAGATAGGAAACCCTGGGCTTTTCCATTTGGGAAATGAAGAAGTAGGGTGATTTACTTATAGACTGTGTCCTTAAAAAAATAAACATTATTTTTCTGTTTTTTAAGTACATATTTTTATTGTAGAAAATTTGGGAGAACCAAAACATACAAAGGAAATATTAAAATCACCTATAATTCCACAAATATTAATATGTGTATAGATTAAAATAAATACTGCATATATGTAGAGTCATAATATATAATATGAAGTGCTATGTGACATATTATAAAATATTATATTGCTTTATGTATTTTTACCACTAAATTGTAATATATATTGAGAGAGTATATTAAAACTTAAATGATATATATTTTCAGGCTCTGTTAAGTGTGAATAAGTATTTGATGGAAAAATAAATGAATGAACTCATACATTAGTGAACAGATGCATGGACACGTTAATTTTTTTTTTTTTTTTTTTTTTTGAGACAGCGTCTCACTGTGTTGCCCAGGCTAGAGTGCTGTGGCATCAGCCTAGCTCACAGCAACCTCAAACTCCTGGGCTCAGGCGATCCTACTGCCTCAGTCTCCTGAGTAGCTGGGACCACAGGCATACGCCACCATGCCCGGCTAATTTTTTCTGTGTATTTTTAGTTGTCCGATTAATTTCTTTCTATTTTTAGTAGAGATGGGGTCTCGCTCTTGCTCAGGCTGGTTTCGAACTCCTGAGCTCAAACAATCCGCCGGGCTCGCCCTCCCAGAGTGCTGACACTTTAATTTTTCTATTGGCAGGGGAGGACCGTCAAGTCTTTTCAAAATTTTAAATGAGAAGAGCTCTGAGAAATTTAGGCTAACGTCCTCACAATGGAATGGCATTCTGCTCCATCCTGACCTCATCCCCAAATGCACACATATGCGTTCGCACACACACCCCGTCTCCACCACCTTGTTTCCCTAATCGTAAATAAGTCACACATGTGGGAAGCCCTTATGTAATTCCAGAGATTTCAACATTGCTTATGTTGGGCCGAATATTAGGCGTTATCTTTCTTTTTGCTTTTTTTCTTTTTGGAATCAAAATCTTTCTCTTCAGAGATTAACTATGATTTAACAAATAAATCTTCAAATAAAAACCTGCCCAGTTCTTCTGAGGTCAATTGCTTCTGACTCAAGAAAACGTTAAATTGTTAAACTGAGACTTTAGCTGTGCTCTTCTGCTGTCCAAACACTGCAGAAAGAGGAAACATGGGAAAACAAACGTAAGTCAAAAACTATGGGAAAATCTCATTTTCTTCTGCTCTAATTTTGTTTAGAGGTTAAGAAGAAGGTTCTGGTGTCAGAGAGATCTGGCTCGAATCCTGACGTTGCCACATACGACCTTGAGCATTTATTT
>RJWJ010023509.1:0-25766 GCA_004363605.1 Indri indri | reverse complement strand
GGGCTAAACTGTTATCTCTTCGTGATGTCAGATCTTTGTAGGACTTTTTTGTTTCTTTTTGATATTGAATCACCCAGGGTTGTATATGGTCGTTCCTATTAATAGAATGTGTTCTGCTGAGTTTGGGGATATAATTAATTTCTTTTCATTATTTTCAAAAGAAACACTGAATTGCTTTTCTGGAGCACAGTTTGCAATCCCTCCTGCCTTTTTCTTGCATGTACGCTATTGTCATTGGGGTTACGGGGCCTGGAAGAGGAAAAAAAACATTTTAAGAATAGAAGTGGAAGTCATGTTATGAATAAAACGTATGTGATGAGTTTTTTCGCCCACAGAAAGCAGCTTTCCTGACACCTCCCACATTCGAGGTGCATCCCCTGAGCTGCCCCTGCACCACGCTTCGATCCGCCTTGTCCTGTCTCTCCTTCCCTCTCTCTCTCCCCCTAGACGTGGAAGTCCTTTAGGATGGGAACTGGGTCATTTATCTGTGCTTTCATTGCATAGAACAGCGCTCAATAAATGTTTGTGGAATGAATCAGAGATATAATTGTGTGCTTTTATAGATGTGTGGGAATTGGAACACATATTTACATAAGGATATAATGAAAAAAAGAAAAAAGAATGAAACTATGGTAAAATGGAAAAGAGATGCTAGAATAGGGAATACTTCCTAAGGGGTAAAATATTAGAAATGGTTATAGGAAAATCTGAGACAGTTGTTTTTTACTTCTTAGAAGCATGAACAAGTCCATGCAAGAAAAACTCCAGCTACAACTGTTAAGCTGCTGCTTGGTTTGTCCGGCGGCCTCCCCGCCACACACATGCTTACTCCTTCCTCTACCTTGGCTCAACTACCAATGGGACAAAAGTAGAAAAAAGACATCAATTATTTTGGCGTACTATTTCATTCCTTCACTTGTTCATTTGTTCATTACACTTCAGCATGAATGCCATCAAAGCACCCCCTCAACCAGATACCTGCCTTTCATTTCTAACTATGAAATTCAAAGATTCTTAAGTGACATCGAAGGCATTTCTGACAAGCAGATAGACAGACACCAGGAGTGGATCTGAGAGATTTCCAATATAATAGTAGGTTTAAAAAAAAAAATTTCAGAGTATTACGGGTGTGCAGATGTTTAGGTTACATGACTTGCTTTCGTGCCATTTGAGTCAAGGTCATAAATGTGCCCATCACCAATGACCCTGACCTGGGCAAATAAGCCTGACTTTTAAGGTGAATTGATGTGTCTTCTGTTAGGGGGTGTAGGGGAGAAGGAACCTTGGAAGGAAGAGCCTGCAGTGTCTTCACTTTACTCCTGGTGAGGATGTCCCGGCACCGGTTGGTCTAGTCCCAAAAGTCATCCAAGGAGGAAAGTGTGTGCAACTGGCTTGGTACCCTAGTTGGGACGACTCAGCAACCCTCCAGAAGAACCTTCTCAACTCTGTTCCTTTTACCATTTGCTTTCTTGACTTTTAAGCCCTTTCTACACCTCCAGCTTTCCAGAAATATATTCCGTGTCTTCTAGCATAATTGATGCATTTTAGTTTGTATTAAATCATAATTTTTCACTACAATCTTTACCCTCTTCTGATACCCTGTAATGGTCCCTATGACATTTGTAGTTTTCCCACTTCTATAATTCTAACTCTTGGATATCAGAGAGAAGCATTCAAACACATCCTCTATAAATCTATATTATTAGAGGCATTCCCATTTCTAGCTCTACTAACTGAATATCCATTGAGAAATGTTTTGCCCTCGTTACTACAGAGGATACAAATAATTATGTCAACAGTTTCTACCCTCAAGGAGCTAAAACACTAACTGACTAAGCCTGAGTGTGAACCAACACAAACATAAAAAGCTACTCGTCACCGGCTATCTCTTCTTTATAGTTGAAACCTAAGCTAATTAATTATTGACAAGTAACAGGTCTCGAGCACAGCTGATGTCATGAATTTAGGCCAATAGCCCAGTGCAAAATAATATAACATCCTAGGAGGAGAGTTAGGAAAATCAAAGCCAAGCCAGAAAATATATCAAACATATACTTTGATTGAGACTTATTCAGTGCTTTATTTTGACACTTTGCAACCCAGTTTACCTAAACAACTTATTTTATGTTTCTATATTTGTTGCAATAATCATCACAAAAGTCTGGGATAGGTTTTTGGTTGGTTGGTTGGTTGGTTGGTTTGAAGGGGAAGGGGTCTAGGAGAAGAGGTGGTAATTATTTAAAAATAACTCTGGGAATTATTCTTTAGGATAAATATTGTTAGGAAGGTAAGTGTTACTGGTCAAGTGTTAAAACCTAAAGTCCAATGACTTGTACACCTTCGGGGGCTGACGTGTTCCCCCAGAAGTTCCCTGTTGAGAAAAGGCAGGGCTCCTGTGAGTCTGTCCATACGTGGACCCCCAGGAGTAAAGTGTCTTTTAATTTGCAAATATTGGACACATTATAAGAAAGCTGTAACAAAATCAAAGAAAATGAGATTGAAAGGGACCTCCAAAACGCATCCCATTCTGCTGCCTTGAGCAATACTGCCCTTAAACTATTTCAGAGAGTTGGACTTCCGCTCTGTGCATGAGTCCTCCAAGGAAGCGAAGTTGTCTCCGGTCCACCAGCAACACATGCAAGTCATTATCGTCACCTACTGCTAATGTTTGGCCTCATAACTAACTTTAATTCTTCCTTCTGTAATGTAAACAAAATTCCTTATTTGTCTTCAATCACGATAATGGTGTTTGTTCAGAGTTCTCTATATTGCGACATGTTTGGAGTTCAGCAGAGCTAAGTTACTTCTCGATAGTCTTTTCTTTTGATGTAAACAATTCCAATTCATTTCACTTTTATTTAATAATCCAGTTCCCCAACACTTGAACCACGGCTGCCTCTCTCCTTTTATATTTCTTTTTCCGCCTTTGGCTTCCTTTTAAATTGAGGAGTCCAAAATTTAACAATTTCAGTAGAGAATTATTGCAACCTCAGTTGTGATAGGTACCAAAACTCTCGGAGCAGATTCTTGAGGTCATGTTGGAAGTTGGCAATAAATATCTGGGTTCTAGATTGATCGTGAAAGCAGCAGGATATGACATTGGCCCACAGAGACTAACATTCTCAGAAAGGAAGGTTTAATTATGTCCTGTAATTTCTGGTGTCCGCAATATTTAAGGTATTTAGAGGAACACTGAATTTGAGACAAAGTCTGTACCCCTCATGAAATTTGTAATCTTTTAGGAAAGGATTGGCGAGTAACTAATACAAGATAGAATAAGTGCTATGGAAAGGAATTGGGCAAGTGATTAATCAAAGATTCAGAGAAGGAATAAATTATTAATATTTTATGTAGAAAGATGTGGCAGGGGAGAGAAAGGGTGACACCACATCTCAGCCACCACCGAACGTGGCTCGGTTCCCTACAGCATGTCAGGGCAGCCTGGGAGGAGCTGACACTCAGAACTGGACGTGTCCACAGGGTGGAGCAGCCACTTGAGAAGCAGGGCCAGCATCAGGTGCTGGAAAGAAGTCTGGTCCAACAGGCAGAACACGATGCATGGGGAGAACTGGAAATAACAACCGATGGTAGCCCGGACTGTCATCCTCGGGGGTAGGAGGTAGGGGAATGAGCATATGAAGAGGGTGGACGGGGAGAAAAGGATTCACACCCAGGAAAGGGCTGTAACGACTCACAGATGGAGGAAAGAGGATCCCGGGAAGTGATGACTGGAGAAGCCATTGGGATTGGGAGCAAGTAGCAAAGCCGGGAGGTTCACAGGTGCAACGTGAGGGCTGAAGGGTTGCGACAGTAATGCACATTTCTCACAACGCACGGCAGGTGCCAGGCACAGGTGCCCCACATGCATTGGCTCACTTAACCCTCACAGCAATGTTATTGGGTAGGCACTGTTATTTCCATTTTACCATTTAGAAAACTGAGGTTCAGAGAGGTTAAACGACATACCCAAAGTTACACTGCTGGTAAGTGGCACAGCCAGGCTTCATACCCAGCATCCTGGCTTCAGAGTCAGGCTCTTGGCCACTGTGTTGTGTTAGCTGGCTGGGGCTTGAGTCCTGACTGGATATTTGTGGAATATTTTCAAGAGAAATATTTTCCTAAGAGCTGATGCCTCTTCTGAAACCCTGCTGGTCTTCTCAGTGGGAAACAATCAGGCAGGTTTTCCCTTTAGAAGCTGTATTGAAAAGCAGATCACGGTTCCAGAACTGCATTTTGTTTCCAATACTTCAGGCATCTGTAGGAATGCTAGAAGCATACGGAAAGGAAGGGGTTGGGAGAAACAGCATCTCGCTTTAAATATTTCCCCCATGAATGAGATATTTTGTCTGAATAAAAAGAAAAACAGAAAGAAGACAATGAAAACAATATGTGATATTGAAAGGCCAGTTTTCTAAGCCAAGCTAAAATGAAAATAAGGAAGCCAAGTTAATCCAAGGAAAGAAAAGGCAGTTAGGAGCCATGAGAACATAGCTACCATAGTTACCGAAGATAACTAACAGCTTTAACCACTGAAGTAACTTCCCCTTTCCTGTAGGGAAAAACTGTCAAAACCAAGAAGTTAGAAGGGAAAACAAAAAACAAAAAAACTCCTGACTTCAAAAAAAAAAAAAGGAGGGTGGTCTTTGACTAAGCCAGCTGAAAGTGGAAGGCGTCTTACACTGACTTCAAGGCAAATTAGAACAAGAAAAAGATGCTGAACTAATTGCAAAATATGTCAAATCCACCACACTAGTCATCATTTTACTATTAAAAAAACCATAGTTTAGGTTCAAATGTGTCGATACAAATTTCAATTTTACCATGTTGATAAAAAATAACTATTCTGTCTAAATTATGTATGCTTGCTTTTCTCTTTTTCTTATGTTTTTTCTTTTTTACTGGTGAAAGTTTTACTTCCTATAAATAATTTGGGATTAAAATCTGTGGAATCACTTTCCAATTTTCTCAGTTACTTTCCTTTCTATTAAATTTAATTTTCTTGGTAGAAATGTACCGAGGGCTCAAATGTAATTTTTTTTTAATCCAGAGATTTGAAACTCTAACTGAAGTTTTGAAAATGACCAGAACTGTGTCCTATCCGGGCTGGCAATTCCAGCCATTTGGGGGATTGGTGCGGATCACTATGGATCAATTCTACGATGGTAATTAGCATCAATCATTAAGGCAGACAAGTGATCAATTGTTGTGTGTCAATCAGCTGTGGAAGTAAAAGACATTAACAGGGTATTGCCCAACGAACTGTAAATTGACTCAGTTATAATTTAGAAATGTGGGGCAGGAGAATAAACATAGAGTTCACAAGAATTCACAAAGTACCATATTGAGTCAGCCTTGGGATCCACCCAACCCAAGAGTAGTATTTGCCTATGTTCTAAAATACGTCAGAGGGGATTCTCTTTTCTTCCAAACCCCACCGGTAACCAGATCCCACCACCACCACCATCCCAGTCCCAATTAAGAACTGAGCTTGCCCCAAACCTTGGCTCTCCCATCCCAGACTCGCCTACCTGGGTGGCAGATGATGAAAACACCCTTTGGCTGTAGCTTGAGCTTTCACACCTCAAGTGGCTAACTGCTTGGCTGGGAACGGAGCTGTTACCCAAGCAGCAGAGCCATATTCAGCACATAGACTTTGTTTCGAGCCTTTAATGTATTTTTTCCTGGAGAATTGCATTAGTTTCCTAATGCATCCTCAGCCTCCACTTTCCCATTCCTTCCCATGTTCCATCAGCCCTTCAATCAACCACAATGACCTTCTCGGTGACTTGTGAATTTAAATCAAATTGCATCACTCGCTCTCAATATTTACCAGAGGGCAATCTGTACTACAGAGGAAAGTTAGTCTCCAAAGGGGATAGGAGTGCTAAGGGGTAGAACAGGGGAATCGGGACCTGAATTAGGCTGATCAGGGAAGATTTCAGGTAGAGGTGAGATTGAGCAGAGACTGGAAGTGAGAGAGTGAGTCATAGGAGATGTCTGATAAAGAGCGTTCAGGGCAGAGGACGCTCTACGTGCAAAGGCCCATCTCTCTCTTGAGGTGAGAACTCACTTGACATGTCCAAAAACCCTGTAGGAGGCAGGGGCCAGAGTGGCATGAACGATGGGGAAAGGAGCAGGAGATGATGGGGTTAGGAAGGAAACGAGAGAGGGGCGCACTGCAGATAAGACTGGACCTTGCAGAACAGACAAAGGACTTGAGCTTTTTTTTTTTTTTAAATGAGAATCTTTTGGTGTGCTTCGAGCAGTTTGAGCGGAAGAGTATTATGATCAAATATTTGCATAAGAGAATTGCTCTATGGAGAACAGACAGAAGTGGGGACAACAGTGGAGGCAGGGTTGCCAGTCCAGAAGGAGGTTACTCCAATCCTACAGGTGAGGAATCTTCGCGGCTTAAATAAAGGAGGGCAGTGTGGGAAGGATGAAAAGTGTCGGGCTCGAGATAGAGCTTGAAGACAGCTGAT
Organism: Indri indri; assembly: GCA_004363605.1. Taxonomy (NCBI): domain Eukaryota; kingdom Metazoa; phylum Chordata; class Mammalia; order Primates; family Indriidae; genus Indri; species Indri indri. The sequence goes on along the minus strand of RJWJ010023509.1, from coordinate 19,284 downwards.
AGGCTGTGCTGATGATACACATGCTCCTTGGCTTATGAAGGGTCACACTGTAAACCCACCGCTGAGTTGAAAATATAGTAAGTCAAAAATGCATTTAACACACCTAACCTATTGAACATTGCAGCCTACCTTAAACGTGCTCAGAGCACTTACATTAGCCTACAGTTGGGCAAAATCGTCTGGCAACACAGGACGCTGTACAGTATCAGTCATTTACCCTTGTGACTGCCTGGCTGACTGGGAGCTGCCAAGCTTCCTGAGACAGCACCAGGCTATGATGACCAGCCTGGGACAAGATCAAAGTCACACTTTGAAGTGCAGTTTCTACTAAATGTCTGTTGCTTTCACACCATCGCAGAGCTGAAAATCACAAGTCAGACCATCATAGGTTGGGAACCACCTGTAGATGTAGGGCGAAAGGAAATGAAGAGTGAAGGACACACATGAATGTATCAGATTATCACATGTATCCCGAAAATACGTACATCTGTTATGTGTCAATAAAAGGATGAGGCAGGTCGATATTGAGTTTGGAGTTCAGAAGAGAGATCCAGTTTAAAGACATAAATATGGAAAGCTGTCAGGTTATACAGACACCTAAAGCCGTAAGATTGAATGAAATCACTCAGGGAGTGAGTCCATACAGAAGAGAGATCAAGGGACCGAGACCTGGGACGCTCAGCATTTACGGGTTGGGTTAACAAAGAAAAACTCAGGGTGGAGGCCTAGACCCACGTGAAGCAAATATTTCAAGAGGGATCAACTGTGTAAATTGGGCCAATAGGTTTGTTAAGTCAGAAGAGAACTAAGAATTAACCACAGGATTTAGTAACATGAAGGTCATTTATAACCTTGGCAAAAGCTTTTTTTTCCCCCCTTTTTAGTTTCTCTTATTTATTTTTTAAACAGCTTTACTGAGATATAATTCATTGATTGAAAGTGTATAACCCAATGGTTCTTAGTATATTCACAGTGTTGTGCAAACATCACCACCACCAGTTTCAGAACATTTTCATCACATAAAAAAGCAACTCCATAACCACTGTGGTCATTCCTCATTTCTCTCCACCTGTCTGCTTCCCCTCATCCTCCAGCCCCAGGCAATCGTTTATCTACCTCTGTCTCTATATATTTGCCCATTCTGGCCACATTTTTTTAACTCCTCCTATCTAACAGTAATTATTAATATATATCCTTTGATCAACATCTCCCCACACCTCTCTGCCCTAATACCCACATCCCTGGTAACCACCGTTCTACTCTCTAGTTCTGTGAGATCAACATTTTTAGCTTCCTTATACGAGTGAGATCACCCAGTATCTGCCTGGCTTATTTCACCAAACAACATCCTCCAGGTTTATCCCTGTTGACACAAATGACAGGATTTCATTCTTTTGTTGGCTGAGTAATAGTCCATAGTATATACACCACATTTTCTTTATCCATTTGTCTACAGATGGACACTTTGTGGATTCCATCTCTTGGCTACTGTGAACAGTGTATAAGGATATCTCTTTGACATACTGATGTCATTTCCTTTGGATAAATACCCAAATGCTTTTTGGCTGAGGGGTGGAGACAAATCCTGATCAGAATTAGTTCAAGAGAAAAGGAGATGGTAGGAAGTAAAGACAGTGATCATAAAAGATGCTTTACAAGAGTTTCGTCCTGTAGAGATGCAGGGAAATGGAGTGGGTTCAATGGGTGGGATTTCTTAGACAAGAGTGTTTTGGTAAGTTCCATGGTAATGGGCATGACCCATTGGAAGGGGGAGAAATTTGGTAATGAGGGAGAGAGGTGCTGAAATGATGTTCTTGAGCAGGTTGGAGGGAACGGGAGCGAGGGCATAAAGTGGGGATTGGCCTGAGGTTGAAAAAGAAACAGGTTGTCCCTTTTGTCTAGACAGAAGGTGGGGTAGGGTAGTGGTTGTGGTGGAAGCACTAGGAAGTTCTCTTCTGATTGTTTTTATTTTCTTAATGAGTTAGGACTGAAGGTCACCAGAGCTAAGGTGTGGGGTGAAACAGGTGAAGATGTGCAACAGGGGTTAAGAGACTGGGCAAGTGAGTGGACTGAAAAAATGGGGTAGAGCTCCCGTGAGCGCCCCCTTGAGGTCGCCAACGCAGGGACCATGGAGCCTGGTCCACACTCCCACCTCCCAGCCCATCCCGCTTTGTAGCTTCGTATTCAGGTGAGGTGTCCGTCTTATCCCCCTCACCAAACCGTAAGCTCTTTAAATAGAGATCTCTGAATCATCCCAAACTTTCCAACGCCTAGCAAAATGCCTGATAAATATTTGTTAAATCACAATCAGAAGAAGCCTTATCACACATGAACAAGGCATGTTCCTGCTCCTCCCACCTGAGGGCTGCAGAAATCAGGCCACGAGCCTCTCCAAGGCTGGCGGCGTCGCACAGAAGCTTGTACTTAGCAACGCTAAAGAGAGATTTGGTTAATACGTAAATGAGCGGGGGAAGAGGGAGAGGGAAGCTTCTTAGGCTCTTTCTATTACATATTCTTGTGTATTAAGAGACTCCATCAAGTTCCTGTGGTCTTCCTCAGCCTACTCAAGAAAATAGCCTGTCCTTATTCTTCAAAAGCACAATAGATCTTTTCATTTTGGGATTCGCAAGCACACAGAGACAAGCTTCAAACAAAGCGCCATTTCCCACAGCCCATGGTCACCCCCCGCCCCAGTTCGCAGACAGGTAATCTGAGGCACGCAGAGGTCACACGAGCCTAAAGGTCACCATCTCAGTGCCTGCCCTGAAGCTGCCCAAATATGATCTATTATATTCTGACCATCAGTTTGCATTTGAACAAAAGATAAAGAAGGTCAGTACGTAAAATATAATTTATGACTATAATTGGACCTCCCGAAATGTTCAATGTCCTATATGTATAGTATACTTATTTAGATTCTTCCTTGTCCCACAATGAATTTGAGGAGGCTTATAATTTGACATTTTTCCCCAAATTTAAAAAAAAAAGTAGCAAAATCTTGCAAGCACTAAAAATCCTCCCCAGGGTCTGATGCCACTAGTATTTGCCTAGCTTGCTGTATTCATCCTGCATAAATAACCCTGTTCACAACAACCAATCCACCTCCTTACCTTTTCTGTGCAGACATGAAGGTTCTGTCGTAATTCTCCCTAAACAGGTGAAGAAAAGGGGTTGGGGGAATTTCCATAGCCATCCCCATGGGACAATCAGAGCCAGATGCCAAACTTTTTCAATCAAGAGTGGACTCACATGCCATAAAAATGAGTGATTTATTTACTATCGGCCTCTAATGAACAAACTATGGTTTTAACATACAGCCAACAGAGTGCATTCCACAAGTGTGCCCATAAAATACAGCTGGCAAATTGAAAGTAGCATAATATCTAAATCACTATAATTTTCACCACATTAAGAAGCCCCAGCTTGAGTTTTGCATTACATCTACCTAACGTCAACCCTACGGGGAGCAAATTCAAATATGTAGTCAGCCCAACAGCTACTTTGCCTGAAATTTTGGCTCGACTGACCATTTTGTAAATTAATTTACCAAAATGACTATTTGGGGACAGACAGGATCATCCGGGGCCATGTCATTCCTCAATTGCCCTTTAGAGAATCTGTTTAATTGTAAGACTATGTGCCTGGTCAAATGTGGCTTCAGTGTTCATCATCTATCCCTTAATATTATTGTCATTATATTAACACTTAATAAGAAGGGTGTTGAAAATGGTAGTGATGGACATTATAAATGGAACCTTCACAAGGTACTTTGACAATTGATTTATTGAGGCACATCCAGGCTTTTCACAATTGGTGGGGGTATCTTTCATAAAACCCCAAGACTAGAGAGACAGAAAGGTCTTAACTGAGCATGGTGGTCCCCAAGCCCCCTCCTATATATAGCTCTAGCAGGGTGCTCTGGAACTGTGCTGAGCTCTCTCCTGCTCTGTTCCTTAGGGGGCAGCAGCTGCACCACCTACAAGCATGGTGTCACCCTGGGCGAACAGCTGCGTGCATCCGCCAGCCAATGCTAAACTGTGCTAAGGGAAATTAAAAATCATTGCCATGCAGTGCACTGATTCCTGTGTGGGGAGCAACCAGGGCGGTCTGACTTCCCAACACTAGAAATGCCTGCAGCCAGAGGAGAATTGAGGATGATTCACAGGTCAAATAAAATCACGTTTGTGGGCTAATACTTGGTTTTGAAAGCTGAAGGTGTCCTGATTATATCCAGTTAACCACATGTGAGCTCGCTGCGTTTGCTCTGCTATGAAAATGCAGGTGTTGCCACACCAGGAAGTCGCTGGCATTAGGAGACTGTTCACCAAAGCCCTGCTTCTTGGGACCAAGGTCCGAAAACACTTATTTGCAGTCCTGTGTCCCTAGCATCCCCTCCCACGGTCCTGCAAGCCCCACGTGGAGTATGGAATTGAATAAACAAGACTCGATCCAGAAGATGATCAAGTCTTTCTTGTGCATATTCATTCCTAGATGGTGGTGAGCATTTTTCCTGAGATGGACACTGAAAATCCCCCATGAAAATCCAACATGCCTACAAGCAGGGAGGAAGCTTTCTGATGCGAGAGGCCGGGCACAGTGGCTCACACCTGTAATCCCAGCACTTTGGGAGGCCGAGGCGGGAGGATCACTTGAGGTCAGAAGTTTGAGACTAGCCTGAGCAAGAGCAAGACCCCATCTCCCTAAAAAAAAATAGAAAAAATTAGCTGGACAACTAAAAATAGAAAAAATTAGCCAGGCGTTGTGGTGCATGCTTGGAGTCCCAGCTACTTGGGAGGCTGAGGCAGGAGGATGATTTGAGCCCAGGAGTTTGAGGTTGCTGTGAGCTAGGCTGATGCCATGGCAGTCTAGCCTGGGCAAACAAAGCAAGACTCTGTCGCAAAAAATAGATAAAATAAAATAAGTATGAGAAAAAATGGAACTGAACATAATCCTTGCACACCGAGTTCACGGTCTTAGTGGGAAAGGCAGGCAGAGTAATAATTAGGGGTTTATAGAAAAAAAAAAAGTTAGACCTTAAGGAAATTAGCCCATGCAGCCCTTTAAAATAAAATTAAGTCTAGAGTTTCTGGAGAAACAAATAAATATTCAGGACTGCACAGCTAGAAGTTTTATAGATTTGATTCAATAACCATGACAAATTATTCTATACTCAAACCTAGATGAACGCGAGAAAAAATCTGAGGAAACTTGACCAAAAATAATATTCTGGAGGTTTTTAAGTCATTTTTATTAGATTTTTTTTTTCTGGGAATTTTTGTTAATGAAGAAAGAGAGAAAGGGCTTTGGTTGCAGGTAGAGTGCGATCTTAGCAACCCAAGTGGGTGTCGGTAGCTGCACGTGGTGGTCTGAGAAGAGAACAAGGGGTTAGAAAATGACAATGTAGGCTGCAGAGAAAGTTATTTTTTAACTGACGACTGTTGCATTCTGTACTAGAAAATCAGGCGAGGTGATTTCTGATTTAATAAGATGGGTGGATACCCCTGCCCTCTGAAATCGGCATTGAGAAGATAATATTCCAGGGAGTAGTGATGCTTCTGGGCATAGAAAATAGAGTCCTTCAAAAGCAACCCTCAGCCGTAAGCACCAGGAGATGCAGTTCCCCTCTCGAAAGAATGACTTGTGGTTTTCGTGCACGTCTATGCCCAGGGAACTGTGCAGTAGGGACGCACCGGTGGGACCCTTCCTTTGCTGACAGGCATATCCGTGTTGTCTCCCAGTGGGAGACAGAACAGACCAAGCCTATGGGAGGAAAGAAGTCAGGAGATGTAGTTCTAGTCTGTGCCCTGACAAAACTAGCTGTCCAACTCAGAGCTGGTTACTCTCAGATGCCTCACCTGAAAATGTTCTCACTGGGCTCAAAGACTTTCCCCATCACGCCGGCTCTGGACTGGCTGCTTTTGTGACAAGTCTCTCCTTATTCTTTCAGCATCAGGTTTCCTCAAATGCACAATTAGATCAGGAGCACTCGAATCTCTGAAAGGAAAGCCCCTTGCAAATGCGAACGGAGGGCCTGGTGGCCGCTGCTCTCTGGGAAACACACCCTCCCGCACGTCTCACACTTGCCAGCACCCACAATCGTGTGAGCCAGTTTCCTGAAACAAATCTCTTTACACATATACATCCTATTGGTCCTGTTTCCCTGGAGAACCCTAATGCGGTATATACGGGACTGTCCACAACTGCCCAGCGAGGGAGGCGTTGCCAGCCCTGTCCTGCAGACAGGGAAGCTTTGGAAGATGCACCCCCCCCGCAGTAGCGCCCTGGGAACTACCTCACTCATGTCCCCCAGGGTCTTTCCCCTGGAAAGAAAGCAGCGGTTATCCAGCCCTAGGTCTTTCTCATCTCCAAATCCATTGTGCCCGAGGATTGGCAGGGGCTTCTGCGAGTCATGTAGTCCCCTTTGAGGCATGTGAGACCTTTTAGGAATGTCATTTGGCAACATTTGACCAGAGGGGCAAACAGAATTCCATCCTTTCCCTGAGTTCGTGGCCTCTGGCAATGACGTGGTCCTGATTCAAGTGGCCGAGCCCTTAGGGCTGGGGAAGGGCCACTGGGTAATTGTCAACCACTGCTCAAAGGTCAAGACCTAGGAACAATGCAATGGTTCGCTCGCACTCCTGCAACACCATGGCTGAAAGTCTAAGCTCATTTCCCTGTTGGCTTCCTTTATTTTTCACTCTGATTGGCATGAATGCCTATGTTTGGCCCGTCTTCAGCACTTCACATTCAGGGCCAGGCCTTACTTGCATGCTTAGTTGAGTTCTAAATTGCACATGAGTGCAAGACCCACTTAGGGTGAATTTCGTTCTTTCTCAGCTCACCCGTGTATCCCAGAGCACAGAGACCCTGCACACGTCAATGAGCTGGAACATGTTTGCAGCACCTAGGCCGGTCAGGTGTCTCGCAGGAACCTGAGGAAGGCTGGGGGTTAACCACCAACGGAAGCTCAACGTCCACAGCCCTTATTAACCCCACAAGCGAGTCTAACCACTAGCTTCAGGATACAGCGCGGGGACCCGCTTTCCCTCACTTCTGTAGGACCACAGAGCTGATATTTAGGAAGGAAAAACTGTTAGCACACCTGTATGCGTTTCATGTGGCTTTTGCTACCTACCAATGTAATCACTTTTCTTCTTGATTTTTTTTTTTTCCAGCCAGAGGTAAGTGATTTCTCCTACTCAAAGATTTTTTCTTACGCTTTCAAGAGTCAATGCTGAATCTTTTAATGGTGAAATATCAACTGGTATTTTTCTTAGACCTCTAGAATGACAACTGTAGAAATTTGATGAGGCAAAACAGCCTGGTATCCTGAAAAGATCATGGGCCTGGAAATCGGGAGATGAAAGGGAATAACTCAGTCACTTAACCTCTTGGGAGTCCGTTCAGATCAGTCAATGTCTATTGACTATATCATACATGCTGGGCTTTGTGCTGAGCACGAGAGACATAAAGACTAATGAGCCCCTGCCTTGCCTGCAGAGAGCTTATGGTGAGAGACGGCCACTGTGAGAATGGCCGTGTGAAAACACAGCCGCAGTACTGGGGGAGCCACGCCTCAACGGAAATACACACAGGGTGCCAGGAAGCACTGTTGGACTGGGATGATTCATTCCATCCAGGATGAGTTTTAGGGCATGTGTCTCTAACAAGGGGATACCTCGGCACAGCCTCTGTTTTCTTATGTGCAGAATGAAGAGGCTGAAATAAAAGATTCCAGGTCTCTCCCGGCCCTCTTACAACTCTGAAATTCAGAGATAAATTTTATGGATAAATTCAAGAAATCCTGAAAACCAGGAACATTCAGAGTCAGGCAGTTTCTGAAGGGATGGGTGGTCTGGGGCATCCGGTAGCCACACAAACTAGCCCCTGTTCAGAGAGCCGAGCGGCTGGGTGGAGCCCCAAGGACAGGGGGCTTTTACACCCAGTCTCTCCCAAACCACCCAGAATTTGTGTCAACCTTTTGATCAGGGAACAAATCAACTCAACGTCTACTGCCCTGCAAGACTCTGTGCGGAGAGAAAGACAAGCTGAGATACCATCTCTGCCGCTGCGGAGCCCACAGGCTGACAGAGGATTGGGGCAAGGCAAGGGAGGAATGAGGGAAGCCCCGACTGCAAATCAAGGCCCAACACAGATGGCACAAAAGGAGGTGAAGGCAAGGAGTTAATTGAGGGAAGGGAAATGTTTGTCTTCTAGAGGAATCAAAAAGGCTTCATGACCTCCCAACTGGAGATTACCAAAGGGCAGGGAGATAACAGGAAGAAAGGAAGACCATTCAACGCAGAACAAACAACCCGAGCCAAGGTAGACAGATAAAGACATTTCAGGAGATCGTAAGCAAAATTAAGACTGGTGCCATAGAACATAATGATAATAATAATTAATATTATTATAAATACCACTTATTAAGTGCCTACTCAGTGTGCCAAGAATTTCAAAGGTCCTGTCTCACCCTTCACTGCCACCTGGGATCATCCCCATTTTTCAGATGAGCAAACTGAGACTGAACAGGCCCAAGCTGGGGTTTCAACATGGTGTTTCTGATTCCAGAGTCCACACTTTGACAACCACACTTGCTTATTTCATGTTCCGCTGGAAAATGTATGGTTCACTCAAGAGGCCATGTAAAAAGTGTTTTTAAGGAGAAGAATAATGTCACAGAGCAGATGAGTCTGGCAGCAGTATGGAAAATGGCTTGGGGCAGGGAAAGACCAGAGATAAGGAGATCTCTGACCTAGTAAATGTGCAAGGGGAAGAAGAACTTCTGCACTGAAGCAACAGCAGTTGAAAAAGAAAGCAAAGAAGGATATACATGAAAAAACATGATGGAGGTAGAATCACTGGGACGCGGCTCGCGGTTAGATATGGTAGAAGTGACAATAAGGGCCCGGAGAAGCCATGTTCGGTCCCTGGGGACCACTCTCAAGGCAGAGTCATTTGTTTCCATCCAGCCCGGTGGGTCTGTAAGCAGCACAGGGGGAGTTTTCTCCAAATTTTTCTTTTCCCTAAAGTATGAATTTTCCAAACTCATATTTCTCTTGGACTTCAGTAGGTAGACAGGAATCAACTGCTATTCCTGTAAGGTCCAAGAAATTTAGCGTGAGACGGTTTATTACGTGAAATGTGGACAAGCAAGACTTTTATCTATAGAAAGTCGGCCCCAGTCACCTGTCATAGGAACCGAATGAATATGTTCTCAGTGGGCAAGTAGAGAAACCACAAACACTTGCAACCTCTGGATCCTCGTGAAATTTTTACCCCATCTTTCTTTCAAAACAGAACTCTCAAGTCAGGAGCTAAGAAAAGGACACGAGGACACAGAACTAGAATGTAGAAATCCTAGGACATGCAGTCAGAAAGCAGGGAAGGGGCATCTCAGCTGGCTCTGTCTGCTGGCATTCGGAGTGGCTCCTGGCACGTGTAGGACCTCAGTAAGCATTTGCTGAAAGAGTAAATGAATGAATGAGTCAGATCATCCAGATGGGAAGATCTCAGTCGTTCATGTTTAAATAAAGGAGTTTGTGCAGCCACCAGCCCCATTAACCTAACATGCCAACGTGATTAATGTTGCTTTTTTTCAGAAGTCTTGGCCTTGCCTGCAAAACTGAACATTGAACACCTGAAGGAAAAAAAAAAAAAAAAATCCCATTGGCAAAGCCTGCTTTTAGCAGCGGGAGACTCCCAGCCAGGATGCCAATATCCTGGGGCCCCAATGCCTTTCTGACTCTGCAATAACTCCCAAGTTAAACAAATTGCCAAAGAGTTATAAGCTTCTTATTAGCTGAATGGATTCCTCCAACTGCTCTGTTGGCTTCGTTCTCCCTGCACACACATTGGTGAGTTCCATCGATAATTCGTGTGCCTGCAAGTTCGCTCTGAAACGGAGGGACTCTGGCATTTCTGGGTTAGCATGTGCTCTGTGATCTTATGATCTATGATCTCCACTCCCTGTTGCCTTCACTTTGAACTGAAGTGCTGTGTTAAGCAACCCCACTACCCACCACCTAACAAGCCGAGACGTGAGTCTTCATTAGCGTTACAACACTTGAATTTTATCCCAGGCTAACCAGTAACTCCAGTATTCAAACTGCAGTGTGAGGATAACCACAACAACCCGATGAAATGGCCTGTACCAATTTCATAATGTCGGAGGACAAAGCGCTGGCACCGGAACAGCCAGAAACACAGACCTCGGAAGGTTTAAACAAGAGAGGCATCAGAGAACACCGTGAAAACCTAAACCAGAGCCAGCGTTAGCTTGTGGCCATTAGTGAACATGGCAGAAATTGAAATAGCTGGTGGAGATAAATTTCTCCCCAGTCAAGATCGATCTGATCCTTTGGGATAAAAATCCACTTTAGAAATTAAATTATTCACTTCAGTTGACAGCCCCAATTCATAAGTTAGTGTCCAACTTACTGCATTTTGCATTGAACAAAATTTAGCTGCCATACCAACTTTTGTTTCTGCAGTATTAACTGCAGCTGAAGGGTTATGGGGAGAATCCGAGTACAGCAGATATCCATAACTCCATCTTTCCTCCTCCGAGGAGTTATCTTGTTTCATCTCGAGTTTTTCCTAGGCGGACAATCAAACAAGATCTTTCAGAGGGTGGGCAGAGGACTGGAAGGAAAGGCAAGGGGCCAGGCAGTGCACCTGCGTGCAAGGTGTACGAACGCAAGCAAATTCCCCGCCAGCATCTCTGATGCGCAGAACCTCATTCTGAAACAGACAACGGACTCAGATTGAAATTGAACATGTTGGTGACCCAAGCTCTTCCTGAGCACCTCTCCGTCCTTGTCCTAAATATCACTGTGGTTTGCTGAAAGAGGACAGAGCTTCTCTGACAGCCGTCTATCATCTGAGCCCTTATTTCTGCTCCTTCAAGGAGACAAAGACACAATCTACTTGGAGTCTGTCTACAGCAGAGAGGCCCTTCAAAGAAGACTTTAATGATTCTGCAGATGGTAGCTTGTTCTCCCAGCCCTGCAACATTTCCTCTCTGGGGGTTATTTCATTCATTCTCCAGGTACTTTCTTGAGTTCTTTCTCTCCATTTGTACATGGTGGTTTGATAGGCCCCTCTCTTTCTCCAACAGACAGGTTGGGTGTGGAATCGGGTCCCAGTAGTTAAAGATACACGGTATCTAGGAACTCTGTGTGTGTGTGTGTGTGTTTAACGTGTTATTTAAATTGTAAGGGCCCACTGGGGAGATGAAAAAAAAAAACAGAAGAAGAGCTAAAGGCAGTTATATCAGTTCTGTGCAAACAAAGTTAACGTGGCTTGGTGCAAGCCAAGATTAAATGTGATTGAGTGCTTCTGTATGAGGGGGAAAAAAAAAAAACAACCCAGACCATAAAATAGAAAACCGCCACAGTCCTTTGCCAACTTTCTTAAAATAACTACCATTGTGTTGGATTAAAAGGCATTTGCTGAAGATTTTGTGAAGAATTAACCTTACGAGTTATTCTCTTAAGAGAGAAACGTGAGTAAAAGTAAAGCTGTCAGTCAACATTGTCTTAGGAGATAAAGCTTGGGAGATAGCAGAGTATCTGGGTCAATGGGAAGCTTCAACAAACTGTGCTCTTGATGGACAGCTCTCTCCAGAATTTCAGCTGCAAACGTCACCCGTGCTCCCTGCCCTACCCCAATCCGGGGGCTCCTTCCGACGTGGTCCCCGAGAAGTGGTCTGTTCCAGTGTCCCATGGATGGCGGTATCATCCCCCCAGGAGTTAAATGGTCACCTCATCAGTATAGAATTTGGGGGACAGAGAGGAAAAATGAAGAGTAGAATTTGGCAGGCAGAGAGAGGTGAAGTCCAGAATGTCCCAGTGTCCCTGACTGCTTTAAAGGTTTATCTGTTTGTTCTTCTTCCATCCCTCCATGACAAAACAAAACGATCCCAGGATGCTTTCCCATAGAAGAGCTCCCGGACCAAGACCCCAGTGTCAACTGGGGAGAAAGCAGCCTGCTCAGGCAGAAGCCAGAGCCCCTGTGGCCCACAGGGGCCGTGGGAAGCTACTTCCCAAGCAGGGGTCCTTGTGCTCAGCACTCACCCTCCGCAGTGTCTCCTTGCGGCAGAGGGAGGGAGGTGGGAAGAGGAGACCAACTACACCGCCATCAGTTCTGCCCTGATGAGGATGCTTGCAGCCTAGCAGCACGTTCCTCAATGGTTAGAAAGACTTAATCCAGACAGCACGAATTTCTGTGTTTTCTATAGGGCCTCGGAGGACACTTTCTGAAATATGGAGTTCGGAAGGGAACAGCTCACTGGATGCTCTAGCCCCCAGCACCACCCCCCCCCCAATACTAGAGACCTCTCCATTCTCTGATTAAGGTGGACCCGTGACTACACAACTGCTGGAGGCAGGCAGGTAATTGGTTCTTTATGTCAAAATGATTCCATTGTAGAGATAGCTCTAGAACAGTTAGTTATTCTCAAGCTGGGTGACTTTGTTCCCCCTGCGCCCCTGCAGGACGTTTGGCAACGTCTGAAGACACTTTTGGTTGTCATGACTGCTATTGGCATCTCGTGGGTAGAGCCCAGGGATGCTGCTAACCTCCTGCAATGCACAGACAGCCCTCCACAACGGGGGTTCATCCGGCCCCAATGGTGACATGGCCAAGGTTGAGGACCCCTGCGCTGGACGATGGAATGAAAATTAAAGTTTCTCATTTTCCCTATAAGCAATTTTTGGTTTGAAATTTTAAAACTGCACGAGAGAATGTCCCAGTGTTTTAACTACTCTGTTCCTGTCACCTACCCTGGTGCACCAGGACAGTCTCAGGCTGTTTAAACACAAAGACTTGCAAATAGGCGCCGATGGCGGAAAACGGAGATTCTGAAACTATTCCACAAGTCACTAATGTAGATACTGTCGTCGATGAGGCCACCAAGAAACATGCCGACAGCCCACCGCGTGCCCAGCACTGAGCTGGCCGCAGGAGGGAATTCAAGGAGGTGCAGAAAGCGTCAGTATCGAAATGGAAAGAAGGACACACTCATGAAAAATTAAAATACAACATAGAAAGCTAACAAGAAAATTAATAAAGCATAAATTTGGCTAAATATTAAAATTAGCAAGTTAATATTTATGTTACATGTAACCATTTTAAGGTAATTATAAGTTTAATGACAAGTAACAAGTTTAATAACTACTGATTAATGTGCTTCAGGGGGGACATTAAACCAGTGAATGCCTACCAGCATTATTTTTAATTTTCAGATTCAATAAAAGGGATTCTTTCTTCAAAGCCACTAGAAGGCCACTGAGAGATTGAATTGACCCAACTCTACCCAAAAACAAAGTGATAATTCCAGGACAATATTCAGAAAAGGAATTTATCAAACTTAGGTTAAATCGACACAAGTCATTCTTCACAAAATCAAAGATTTGTAATTATACGAGAAAGACGTAGAAAATGAGGTGACCAAAGGGACATCTTTTCAAAGTAGACACACAAAGCCCCCTTTTTGGCTTAATTTGGCTCAAAACTAAAAACAAAACATTGCGTCGTCGGAATTTAAGATAGTGAAAGGACTCAAAACCAAAAATTAGATAAAAATGAGAACATCCATTTGAGTAGTAAAGGATTTCCCATGGCCTAGCAAACTTACCCAACATGCTCACTACACATCAAGCTAGAACTGCATTTAGAGATTTGCATCTGACTCTCTCCTTGTTGTATTACAAGGTCTAGACCCTATAATTGCTCTGCACAGGTAGATGCGAGAACTTCACAGCAAATTAGGGCTTCAGTCAAGTGAAATGAAGGGGTTCGCTCCCCTTGGGAAAGGTGCGGACCAGGCAGAGCCCAGCCAGGGTATGAGAGAAGCACCTGCTGCTCAGATGGAGGGCAGTGCCATGGCAGGGCAAACGGTGTGTCATTCTCTGCCTTTGCCCTGACACTCAGCAGGTAAGGAGAGATTAGGAACCAGTCCAAGAAGTTCTCAGATCCATGCAATGGTGTTGCGCTTATACAATTTTTTTTTTCTTTTTTGCCTGTCACTTTGTCACTTATGTTTCCCCATCTATCAGGCAAGAGAAGAAAAAGAACTGAACGCTGCAGATCTGTGGAGAGGGAGTCCTTTGCCTACCCTGTGGTCGGCGGCTGACCCAGGTTGGGAGGGCCAGCTCATCACAGTGCACTCCTGGCCACGCGGCATCTCACGGGTGCGTGCCGACGTTTCAGTGCAGCCTGGCGTGAACTTCCTTCTTGCTTGCACACTTCCACTGAACTGGACAACAGGAACAGTTACCTGGCTTGCAAGCACACCCTTTGAGTAGCCGCAGTCAGCTGTTGCCACCTGTCAGCTAGACTTACAAAAGGAAAGTTCACAAGAGAAGATGGCCCTCGGGTCTGCCCTGAGCCTTCTGAGGAGTCCCCCCGAGACAACACCAGCCTCACAAGGAAGACGGATGTCAAGAGAGACTAGGAACTCAGGAACTTGTCCACTTTAACCAACTGTATCTCATAGGAATGAGCAAGCGCAAATGAGAGTAACAGAGTTCTGGTTAAAAAAAAAATTTATGTGCATAGAGGTCTAGAAGGCATTTACTCAGAAATATATATAAACATCTTTGCCCTTAAACAGTTTAAGGGAGTTTGGCAAAGTGTTTGGCCTCCAATTTCCCATATGCACCAAGTCACCCCTAATATACTACCTCCTTCCCTGCACCACTCTCAGCAGCCCATCTGCCTGGATTTGGTTTTTGGTTGTGGAATGCATTTGCAATGTTCCTATCTGGTCAGTTTTGAAACCAATAGCATGCGTTTACAAAATCATCCATCAGACAGAGTGGGCACAGGCCACAGCCTAAATAATAATCCTTTAATTACTATAACTTTCCACTTACCAAGATTTTATGTTGTGTAGATCAGTTAATATGCAAAGAGAAGAGGGAAACACATTGACCCACATAGAGAATCAGATACGCAAACCTTGAGCTCCTGAAGACGAGCCTCTGAACCCTCAAAGCCAACAAGCGACAGCCTCCAGACAACTATTACCCTTAATTTAAGCCTGATAAAATCACAATATTCCTTGTAACATATCAAAATATGCTGAATAGAAAAGTGCACTTCCTTTCACCCTTGAAGGACACCAGACGAACAGTACTGCAGTTAGTATTACTACACGACTGAAGAGAAAAACCAGGGCATGAACTTCAACCTACATAGAAACAGAATCTTAGAAAGGGAAGCCACTTGAGAGACCATTGAATGCCACCCTGGTATTCAATAAATTCAATGAATGTCTGAATTCTCTTCACAGCACCCCAAATGAGCGGCTGGCAGTCTTCTACAACACTTGCAATCGTGGGGTTGTCACCACTCCCAGGGTAGCCCATCCTATACTCAGACAGTTTTAATATTTATCTTCTGTTATCAAGCTAAACTAGGGATCCAAAATAATTTTCCCTATTAGTCATAGTTTTGTCCTCTGAAAAAACTCAGGGCTTTGGGCTTTAGGTGAAAGTTCTGGTAATTCAATCTCCATGTACTGCCATGACCACTGTCGATACATGTCCACCGGGAACAAGGAGTTTCTTTGGCTCCCAGTCCTACCAGGAGAAACTCTTGTTGAAACCTGTAAAGAATTATTCTTCAAAGCAAAGCAGAGTCACTGACAACTTCTAAACAATAGTTTGTTTAGTGATAGAGGAAAGCTGAGTGTGAGCAACAGGGTTTAAAAAAAAAAGGAGAAATGATAGGCTGATTACATATAATCACATATGTTGGACTATTTCCAGCCTAGATATAATCTTAATATAATGAGTATTGTTACAAGAGATAAAGATAATAATAACAACAATTTTATTTATAAACCATTTTCAGGCAATGTGCTTGGGGCATGGTGTGATCATATACAATGATTAAAACACCACTGAAAAACATCAAACGAATAAAACACAAGCTATTCTTCACATATCAAATGAAATACGGCTAAAGGAATCAGAAGGTAATATTATAAAGTATAGAAAAATGGTACCAGGGTATCAGGAAACATCACAGAATGACATTTTCTTCATGTCTTCTTTGCACTCTAGCTACTCTGAAAAAAAAAACTTTTAAATCCTATTTTCCATGTCTTCTAAGGCATTTATTTCCTAACTACCTACTTCCTCTTTAGTTCTTGCTCTCTAGATTAAATTTGCTTTCCTTCCTTAGAGGAAGATCTAATTTTTCTGTCCGTTTGATCAAATTCATGTGACACATAGTCTACAAAAACCGATCAAACAAAAACACAAGAGTGATTAAGCCGTTTCTCCAATATTGGGGTTTTCACGTGCTCGTTATATTTTGGCTGCATAACCAATGATGTTAGAAAAAAGAAAACACAGCCAATGCCCAACTATAAAGCCCAGATGACTGTAATTTCCAACCTTTCAGCCATCATGACATCCTCTTGTTCTGAGTTTTGCAATAACCACCAACTCCCTCCTCCCTTCAAAAAAGATGAGGATGGTGTGAAAAACACTGTTGGTTACCTACACCACAGCCATTTCCTTTCCCTCCCCTCCTCTCTTCCTTGCTAACAGAACACTGTTTTTGCATAAGTATCAGGGGGTCATGCGCTTGTAGAAAGTGGGCCCTTTCCTCCCTAGGGAGAAGTTGTTAAATCTAAGACATGAAGGGTGATTCCACTCTCCTTTGCCAGTAGTGCAGTTGGTCCCAGATACATAATCCGACTCTGGCCAAGAAGACATAACAAAAAGCCCGATAGGAGGTTTCCAGGAGATATCTGCCTCCCTGACGTGCCTCAGACTATCTGGAGATGTGATCTTTAGAACCAGAGTGGTCACCTTGAAACCGTGAGATGCACAACCAAAGGGCCAAGTTAACTCACTAGGTTCAGTGGGGTGAAAAGATGGCGGGACGTTGGGTCCTTGAGGCCTGTATCAAGCCAAGCTTGCAATCATCCCATATTGCATTTCTTGTTAAATGAGACAATTTCCCCTCTGGTTTCAGTCGATTAAATCAGACATTCTCAAACTCACAGCTGAAAATATCCCAACCAACTCAAAAGCATATCTTATTATACAATGAAAGGGAATTACATACTTTTGGCATTTATAGTTTTAGAAAATACTCATACAGCTAAAAATACTTGGAATCGTTTTTAACCAATTTGAGTATCACTCAGGTAACATTTGAGTGCCTAATATCTACTAAGCACGTTAACCTAACATAGCTTCTGATTCCTATAATTACATGTAAAACGGGTACTATCCCATTTTATAGATAAAGAGAACCAGAGAAATCAAGTGGTTCACTTAATAATACACAGTTTGGAAATGTCAGGATTTGAAATCTGCATTTCTCTAGCCTGCTTCTGGATATTTTCAGTCACTTTTCATTTCCTCCAAAGCATTCACTGGTCCTCAGACTTTAGGCTTTCAAACCTGAAACCATTTTCAAAAGTCTTCAAACTCAGGCAATTTGTCAGTTAATTCATTGTTACGACACACGCATTGAAACGATTAGGTCAATTCAAATAGGTTTTATTTCCTAAACTCTAAGCTATTTTTTAAATCTCTTTTTCTTTCCAAACTGGATACAATGGTATTTGTGCAGGTGAGAGACATGAGAAACCATCACCAGTTATATTTTCCAAAAATATTCTGGGTGCTTGATATTTCTCTGTTACTCTATTTTAACCTCACTTCATGAAGGTTGTCCAAAATCTTGTTTTTATAGGAACCAAGCAGGGTTTTGGTGACCTTCAAGTAGTTTGTTTTAAAGCTAGCGAAGGAAGACAGAGGTAGAAAGGAAGGTAAGTGGCTCCAAGCAGAAGATGAAATGGTGAACAGAGGAAACGTCTGAAGATATTTTCTAATGAATTGACCTAACTGCGTAGTTGAGGTCCTCTGGTTCTAGACAGAAACATGTAAATTATGGTTTGAAACTGACTCACAAGCTAAGAAACTACATCTCACCTTACTGTCCATTAAGCATATCACACACTGCAAACTATTGCCAGAGTCAAGCCTAGGACACTGCTCCAAACCAAATGCTAAACCCCTGAGACCAAATGACGCATCCTCCCTGCCGGTGACTTGCCCAGGGTGGACGCTGCCAGCCTCCTTCCCGGTTGTGTGGCACCCCCAGCTAACGGCAGGCCATCTGCTTCCAAAGGGTCTTTCCACTGTTTGTTTTCTCTTGCTCTTGTCACAGAGGTGGATGGTATTAGATATGTTTCTTTTTAGCAAGCACAAGGAAAGCAGAGGTCAACCGGTTGGTGTCAACCAGAGATGGAGAACAGCAGATACAGTTACAGTGCAAACCCACCAACCCAAAGTCAAAACAGAAGAGTTCACACTTCAGTTGGTTTTGAAGTGTTGCTTCACTTCAAAACCAATTGAAACCACAGTGATGGTGTGGGGGTCACTCACTGGATTGAAGTCTAAGGGGTCTCATGTTCTGAGAACACAGAGGTAAACACTCATCTCGGGCACCCACTTCATTGCTCCTGTCTCAAACCCAGACACGGGTGCTAGTCTAGTACCTCCTTTGGCAGGCAATTAAACTCAAGAGAGGCTGGAAACAAAACCTCGGAAACCCTACGAAGTCCAGCCTTTCGTCCTCCACTGCTGAATCTATTTCAGTCCCTGAGGCGGAAGGAGGCGGCACGCTTCTCCAGAGCTACAATCTATTCACTGCAAAAGAGCAATGAGAGAATGCAGGGGTGTTGCCATACATTTATCTCCTCAACTGTAAGCCCCAAGGTGACGATGGCCATGCCCTTCTTTTCATCATCATTCAATTCTTAGGGTTTTGCACACAGTCGGAACTCAGTACCTCTTTCTGGAATGAATTCCCTGTCTTCTAAATCTCGGTGTCTCAGCATCCTCATTCCTTTCAAATCGGAGCTCACAAGCACGATGGTGGCCGTGAGGGTTGGAATCTGCTAAGAAGGGTGTGACAACGCACCTGCCGAAAAAAAGAAGAAAAAGAAAAAAGCAGAATTAACAAGGAGCATAGACCCAAAAGAATCTCTCATTTTATTCTAATCTTTACTTTCCACACCATTTTATTTTGGCTAAACCTAGTCTCATGGATTCTACTTTTCCTTCCCCATATTTTCACAAGTCCTGAGTCCTTTAGATCATCCTTGTTCTCTCCCCAAAGCCCCAGCATGGTCTTTCCCGGCGACTCTCCCTCCTCTGCGGTGTATTTTATGCTCCTATCAGCCACATTGTCTCTCACCACGCCCCTGCATCTTTGATGTTGCAAGGTGACCTGTGAAGAAATCAAATC
>RJWJ010023508.1:0-25770 GCA_004363605.1 Indri indri | reverse complement strand
TTAGCACCCAAAACAGGAGCCCTCCAGCAGGTCTCTGTTGGCTGATGGAATGAACAATTGAGCCAAGTAAGAATAGCAGCAATAGTAGCCACACCCCTAACCGGTCTATGAAATGGCTTCTAATAAGCTGTGAAATGGCCAAAAAGAGGGGAGAGGTGGGCAGATGGGATTTCCTTGATGCCGAAAGGAAGGGCACTGCAACAGGTGTGGGCCAATTGCCTGCTTCTATCAGAGACCCACAGTGGGACGGTGGAGTCACAGGTTGTAAACCACTGTTTATCCATGTGGGTAACTTTATATTCATCTTCAAAGCAAGATTGTAAAGCAGGAGCCAAAGTGAAACTACCATAGGCTGCTGATGAAATGACATTTCAGTATCTCAGTTCCCCTTGGTTTCAACCATTCACTGACTTTACTGACATGATGCTCACAAGCTGGCTGAGCAGGATGGACCGGCTCCAAGTCAGTAGGCAGAATTCCACACCTGGAACTGAAAATACTGAGTTAAGCCTACTTTTTAATATTTCTTTGGCTTTCCTCAAGTAATGACACCATGAATGGAGAGAGTCCTAAAAATACAAATTCTCTGCAATTTAGCAAATGGAGGGACAATGAGATGTCTAATAATAAACTTGAGGCAGACTAAATACCACATAATTAGCACACTTGAACCAAAGGCAGAAGAAAAACATGTAATTAAATATGAATACTTTAGGAAGAAATAAAAATGGTCCCATAATAGTTAAATCAACCAGAATGGGAAAGGTTATAAAAAGCAACCTCTGGTTGATTTCCTCAATAAGATGATATGGGACCAAATAGAAAAGGCTGGAAGAAAAGGGGGAAAATACACCACTGACACAGAAAAGTGGAGATGATGTAACATCTGAAGAGCAACTAGTTTCTTCTTTAGGAGGACCCAGAAGGCTAAGTTCTCTTATGGTTGGTACGGACAAAGAGATCAAAATGTGTAAAATTCTGTTTTCATTCATTCATTAAATCTTTACTATTCACAAAGCAAGGTTAGGAGTTCTTCTGGGGAGGGTGTGTGGCTAAGGTGTAAAGGACTTGGTCCCTACACTGGTACACGTAAGGCCCTCAGAGGAAGACCCTTATCAATGAGGGGAAAGTCTGCACTAGAGCAAAAGTGTTCTAGTTCTTTACATCACAGGAGATTCAGGGTTGTTTGTGCTTTTGCTCAGTTAGTTCACCCCAAGGTCCCATCGAAGGGCAATAAAAGGTGTTCCCCATGGGAAACCTCTGCCCCGCCTACCACTTCAGTCTGCAGTTTTTCCTCAAGCCCTTTCTTCAGATTTAGTGTTAGACTTCAGTTAGGTACAGATCTGCCTTGATTTAAGTGACATTAATTATAACATTCTTTAAATATGCACATATATACACACTGGTATTGACAAAGATTCTTTGCTTGACCAAATTTTAGTCAGGCTTCTCAATCTTCTGCTAAGCCCATCTGTGTACTTCCTTGTAAAATCCAGGCTTAGCAAAGAACCCTGCTAAGTCAGTTTAGCAAGAACCTGCCATCCTCAACATCTGATCACTCTCGACATCTGATCAGGTTCCAGCCTCCACTGTCCCCTAGGGGCTGTCTGATCACCCTGGCCTGTCTTCTGCAAGAATCCTATTAGGTCAGTTTAGCCAGAATCTCCCTGACCCCTGATGTCTCCTCTCACTAATTTTCCATCTGCTGACCCCTCCCAGACCACCGCCCCACCGTGCCCGTGCTGTGTTTGGAGTTGAGCTCAATCCCCGCATTGCAAAACCCCATTGCCATGGTCCCTATACTTAGCACGATGGTCCTGAACAGCGTCTGTCTTACTGTGTTTTAACAAGTGTCAATGAATAATTTTTCCTTTTACAGTGCAAGCAATTTCTGCTTGTGGAACAGCAATAAATGTTCTGTGCATAGCAGTGCCCAGCACACAGTAGGCACACAATACATGTCTGCAGAATGAATGCTGAAGAGTGATTTTATCATTACTGTGACACTTTTGAGCTGACTTTGCAAAGGCCAAGAAGCAATGTGGGGAAAGCCCGCAGCTCAGGCCTTTGGTGGAACATTTTTAATCCCTGAGTTGTGATGGCAGAACCTCTACTTGGGAAGGAGGGAAGGAGCTCAACTTGGGGAGTCGTCTCCCACTGGCCTGTAAGTGCCCTGAAAACTGGGACCTCTGCCTGTTTTGTTCGCTGTGTCCCCTAAGCACCTGGGATAGTCTGGCACACAGTGGCAGCCGCACACAAACTTGTTGGGCACTTTTCCGCCTCCTCTGTGCAGTGCTCTGGGTCCTTCCTGACCTGCACACAGGGGTTCTCTGCCGATGCTCACCCTGATTCCCTAAGAGCCCTGCTGCAGACTCACCTGCTAACTGGGGTGCCTGCTTCAGAGTGCAGGGACCGGCAAATATCAGAAAGCTGAGTATCTATTTCAGGCCAGAATAAAGCCCAGCATCTACTGAGGGCAAGAAGTGCTGACCTTATACAGGTGTTCAGGTGGTATCAAGCCTCTGACAGGAAAGAGGGACACCCTATACACCGAGGCTGTGGTACCCAGAGGAAGTGAATACTTTGAACTCTGGGGTCATTTCAAGAATCCACTTGGGAGATGAAGGTGAAAAGATCACTTGAGCCCAGGAGTTCAAGACCAGCCTGGGCAACATAGCAAGACCCCAGCTCTAAATAAATAAAAGAAATTAAAAATCCACAGGTTCATAAATTCTGCTTCAACCCCTCTAGCCTTCTTGTCTTTCTTTTTATGGAGAAAATGGAAAATCTAAACCCTCCCAGCAGTTCATATGATTGCTGTGAAAAGAATTGCTGGAGCAAGGAGACTGTTGGTGGCAGAGTCAGCAAGGCCCTGAGAGCTCACAGGATGCCTGTGGTGTTCCAGGGCACCTGCTGTCTCAAGAGTGTGCCCCTTCCCAGTGCCAGGCCCTGGGCAGGCTGCAGGTAAGTGTTCTCAGAGAGGATTTGCCTTCTGGGGCTGAAGAAGTACCGAGCAGGAGGGGTAGAAGATTCCTGTGGCCAGGCAGAGCCCCCTGTCCCCTCAGCAGGGGCCTCTACAGCAGCCTCCTCTCACCCCCTCAATTTGTTAGGCTTTATCAGGCCTTTTTATCTCCTGTAGATGTGTGTGAAAACTGATCATACCATACTGCTTCCACCCCCTTCAAAACCTTCCCACGGCTTCCCATCACATTCAGAATAAAATCCCAGAGCCCGATCCTGTCCCCTCTGGCCAGGCTCTGCCCTCCCTCCCTTCACTGCAGCCACGTGGGTCCCTGTGGTTTCTGGAACAGCCAAGAGCATTTCTACCCCAGGGCCTTTGCACTGTGGGTTCTCTGCCTGGAATATCCTTCTTCAGACCAGGCTACGGTGCACCACGGTGCATCTCATTCACAGCTGTCGTCCAGTGTCATCCCTCACCACTGGCGCAAACAGCACCTCCAGACTGTCCTTCTACCTCACTTTATTATTCTTCAAAGCATCTTTCTCTGCTTAGTGCCACGTGCCGTATTGCCTGCTCTTTGGCTTATCTCTGTCTCTCCATGAGCACTGCGAGGGCAAGAGCTCGGGCTTTTCTCATCTCTCGTCGCCTCCCTAGTGCTTAGAATAGCGCCTGGTTCGAAGCAGGCGAATCATAAAGATTTACTGACGGACGACGTGGACGTGGTTTCTCAGGGCACAACACGGTAAATCTACCCAAAGGTGTTTAACAAACACATCTGCAGAATCTATCGACACAGCTAAAGGAAGGCACCGCGTAGTCATCCTCAATACCTCTGTTATAGATGTCAGCATTAAACAATAACTGTGGTAACATCGGCTACCCTTTGCCTTAGCATGTTCTGGGCACCACGAGTAGCATTTGTGCTGAATTTGCTTTTCACGAATGAACCCCTTACAAAGGAGCAGGCTGTCTCTGTGGCAGGTGACTGAGACCCAGTGACACCTAATGATCTGCCACGGAGAGGTAGAACTTGAGAGTGTCCCAGGTGGGGGACAGGCAACCACCGAGAGTGAGCCACCAGGTGGCCTGTGGCTGCAAAGGGCTCTACAGCAACCTGTAAATCCTGGGTTGGCAGAGAGAGTCCTGACATTTGGCTTTTCTACAGTTTCTGCAGAGAAAAAATAAAAGTATAATTAATCACTTCCTCTTGTCTCTGCTAAACCCCAGGGAAGGGGTGGCTGCTTTCCAGCAGCACTCAGGACTCTGGCAGTCACTGCGGTGAAGCCAATTCAGGCAGGGTTTAACTCAGTGCTCCTCAGCCCTGACTGCACAATAAAACAACAAGTGCAGCTGCCCAGGCCCCGCTCCCGACATTCTGTTCGCACTGACCCATGGTGGGGCCCAGGCATCTGCATTTTCTTAAAAGCTCAGCTATTGAGTCCAATGTGCAGCGGCTCTGGAACCCAAGAAGGGGCGGAAGGGTGTCAAGGTTGGGACCAGGCTGAGGGGGGTGTGGCGTCTCATTTTCTACATAAAGCCAGGATCAGAATTCTAGATTTTTCCTTTTGTCTCCTGCCCCAATAGGGCTCAGTACTGTCAATGAGCCTGTGTTTTCAAAAACGTTTTGATATTTTGTTCATCATGGATCTTGCCCATTAATTTTGATTTTTAAAGCCATTTTGTATTAAAATACTATTTATCTTGATTACTGAGTTTTTTGGCACCACCTTCAATTTTGTGCCTGAAGCAAGTAGCTCACTGGCCTCGCCCTGGTCCCAGACCTGGGAGGGACTAGACTGTTTCCGGACCGAGAACCAGCTTTGTTTTCAGGATCTGCGATGTGTGTGTGGACACGTGGGTGAGGAGGGAGCAGGGGCCTAGCAGAGAGGAGATGGAGGCTTTCCTATCTCTGTGTCCCGGCAGACAACGCAGTAGTGATCGCAGCTGAAATGGCGCCTAATCCATCTGCAGAGCGTCCCCTGGGGTCTGCACTCGCCCCCTTGGGGCAGATACCAAACTTGGGCTCTAACTACCACCTAGTGGTACCTCCAGCCCAGATCATCCCCTGGAGCATCAGACTCTTCAGTGCACCTTCCTGCTGGACAGCCACCCTTGGGTATCTACACATGTCTCAAACTTGTTCAAAGCAGGCCTCTTGGTTCCAAATCTCTCCCTGCCCAGGAGCAAAACAACAGTAACAAGGAACCCCGCTCTTCCTAGACTTCCCCTCTCTGTACCAGTGGCGCTGCCATCCTCTCTGTTGCTGTGCGCAGACCCCTGGTACCTCCCGTGTTTGGCGATCTTCTCAGCTCAACCCCCACAACGTGCCAGAAGCATCTTCTCTCCACCTTCCCGTCACCTCCTCCCTGGACGCCAGGCTGCCACCCTCCACGCTCTCCTCTCCCCAGCCCTCCACTGCAACCCAAGTATCATTCCAAACCCAAGTCAGAGCATGCTGTTCTGGCTAAAGCTTCCAATCAAACTGAAACACCTTCCCATAGCTTTTCATGACGAATAGACACACACCCTTCACCGTGGCCTTGAAGCCCTGCGTGACCAAGTCTGTCAAGTCCTCCAGCCTCATTTTCCACCACCTCCTCCTTCTTGTCCACTGTCCTCAGCCACACGGGCCTTCTTCCTGTTTCCTTAACAAACCAAGCTGCCTTCTGCCCCAGGGCCTTTGTACTTGCAAGCTCCCTCTGTCTGGAAAGGTTTCACCCCCGAAACTTCACATGGTAGCCCATTTATTTAGATCTTTGTCGAAATGTCATTCCTTAGAAATTATGTCCCTGACCACCCCACCAGTCACTCATGATCCCATCTCTCTGTTTGCTTGCCTTGTAACACTTACACTCCCCTAAATCATTTTAGCCTACTAGTGTTTGTTCTGTTGTGGTTTTTTTACACTACAATGTAGGCTTCATGAAAACAAGGACATCATCTGTGTGGTTCATATTGTGTCTCTATAGCGTACAGCAGAGCAGGGCTCATGACAGGTGTTCAATACATGTCTATTGAATAAATAAATTATTGAATGAATCAATGAATAACTGAATGTGTAATAATAAAACTTGCCTTTGGAAATTCCCAGAACCTATAGGCTAACAAGATGAATTTTATGATTCACATGAAAGAATCAAAGACCTACTGCTAAGACAATCTCAAGTACCATATTGTATGGAGTTGCTGTTCTTCATGGAAACCCTCTGAGCACCACCAGTGGACCTGAAAGGCAGATTCTTGTGAAGTGGTCTATGGTAGCAGAACAGTGGCCCTTGAAAATGTCCGTGTCCTAATCCCTGGAAACTGTGACTATGTTAGGTTGGTTACATGGCAAAGGAGATCAAAGCTGCAGATGGAATTAAGGCTACTAATCAGATGACCCTAAAATAGGGAGCTTATCCTGGATTAACTGGGTGGGTTCAGTGTAATCACAAGGGTCTTGAATGCAAAGAGGGAGGCAGAAGAGTGATTGTCAGAGCGATATAGTATGAGAGAGACCTGACCAGCCATTGCTGGTTTGGGAGATGGAAGGCGCCACTGGCCGAGGAATGCAGGCAGCCTTCAGAAGCTGGGAGAGGCAAGGAAACAGATCCTCCCCTAGTCTCCAGAAAGGACCACACCCTGCCAGCACCTTGATTTTGACCCACTGAGATCCATGTCGGACTTATGACCTCCAGAACTGTGAGGTCATATGTTTGCAGGGTTTTTTTCAGAGACAGGGTCTCACTTTGTCACGCAGGCTGGAGTGCAGTGGTGCGATCATAGCTCACTGAACCTCACACTCCTAGGCTCCAGTGATCCTCCTGCCTCAGCCTCCTGAACAGCTGTGACTACAGGTGTGTGCCACCACACTTAGCTAATTTTTTAAAAATTTAAATTTTTTTTTGTAGAGACAGGTTCTCCGTGTGTTTCCCAGGCTGGGCTTGAACTCCTGGCCTCAAACAATCCTCCTTCCTTGGTCTCTCAAAGCACCGGGATTGTAAGCATGAGCCACCACACCCAGCCTTATTTGCATGATTTTAAGGCACTAAATTTGTGTTAATTTTCTTCAGCAGCAATAGGAAACTAACATAGGGTCTTTCAGCAGAAGGAGTTTAGTGGGGTGCCCTTTGTCCTCCTTCTGTTTACAAAGGACAGACGGCTGTGAGGAATGAGAGGCAGCAGGTTTGGTGGAACCCAGGTCCCTGAAGACCAGGCCTGGGACCGTGGCAGTGCCACAGTGGGGCCTGTGGTCAGACTGGCCAGGGGACAGGTGTGCCGTTATTGAGAGCCTGCCACTGCTGGGGACTGGCTAGGCTTTTATGCTCTTCCTCTCATGGAGCACTCAACAATTGTTCATTCACCCATTCATTCAACCATTCATTCATTCATTCACAAATGCTGTTGGGGCACCAATAATGTTCCAGGCACTTTGTTACCCATAGTGGTGAAAATGACACCAAAGGTCAGGCTATGGAAGTGACTACATTTGAATGCAAGGTTTGGCAATAATAACAATAGCAGCAGCAATGGGTACCACTTATTAAGAATTTATTATGGGCCAGGGTTCATGCTGGATACCTGAAGAATATTTTCTCTAATAATACAAGGTACACAGCCCACTCTGCAGATTCTCAGAGAGATCTGTCTGCTGACCTGCCCGTGGCCACAGGGCAGGGACTCAGCGGAACATGATGTAGCTTAGGTCTCTTTTGCTGCAAAGCTTGTGCTCTTTCTGTGAAATCATACTGCCTTTCAAGATAGAAAATGTTTCCATTATTGTGGTAAATCATATGCCCGATGCTTTAGCAACATCACCTGTAATCCTCACAGGAGCCCTGCATGGGAGCTATTGTCGTCTCCGTTTTACAGACGAGGAAACAGAGGCTCCCACAATCGCTCAGCTGAGGTGTGGCTGTGTCAGAGCCAGGGTTGTTGGTCTCCAAATCCCTGTGTGGTCCCCATAGCCAGCTGCCTTGTGGCAGAGCTGTCTGCCGTAATTCTATTTTTTTTCAACAATGCCCCTGCTTCTGTCAGCCGTTCACATCTCTTCCGTCCAATAGAGCATCTGCAGCGCAGTTCCCCTCTGCTTTCTCCCCTCGACTTCTCACCCCACTTGCTTGCGTTCTGGAGTCAACATCCAGCCAGGGATGGGGAAACCGTTTTCCCTGGGATCAGGAGAAGCAGCCGCGGTCTTTGGGAAAAAGCAGTCAAGCAGGAGTAGCTCTGTCAGCAGCCGGGCCCTGGCCAAGGGCCACCGTGGGTGCCGTTCTGTGCAGCGACCAGAGCACAGAGCCCCTGGGCTGCGTCAGAACAGGCCCCTAATGAGGTGCCCCTTGCTTGGGGAAGGAGTAAAGCAGAAACAAGCCCCACATTTTGCCAGTGGAATTTCCTGGAAGTGGCTTTGTAAGCAGATTATCCTAAGACTAATTTTATTTTCCACAGGAATGACAGTTATTAGTGCCAGAAGCCGTGGTGATGACTCAACTGGGTTCTCTCTTCATCCTGCAGCCAACAGACTTGGATTTGGTCCAGATATACCTGGACATTCAGAGAAGTGGGCTGGGGCCTGGTCTGGGAGACATAGGACCCAGCTCTGGCCCATGCGATGGAAGGGGAGTGGCTGGGGTGCTCCTGGGAAAGACTTTTGCCCCCGTGTGAAGGGCAAGCTTTGGGGGAGGAACACAGCCATCCTGTGCCCAAGGGGCCACAAGGCTGAAGACCAGAGGCAGCAGCTCGGCAGAGCAGAAGGAATCTATAATTGTGAACCTGCACTTTTTGTTCCCTGAGTTGAGCAGGTGTCTGTACTGCTAAAGCCACCTTTGGCTCAGTTTTCTCTTCTTTGAAGCCAAACTTAATGGACAGGCCAGCACCCAGCTGTAAAGGCCACAGCAGCACCCTCGCTGGCCTGGTTAGTGTCGCTGTCATCAGTTGTGTCATCGATGGGGGGGTGAGGGAGCCTCTGGGCTATCCAGCCCGACACCCTGATCCGGTGTGTGAGGAGGCTGAGGTCAGGAAGGTGGGCCGCCTTGCTCAGTGTCACCTGGTGCCTTGGTGGAAGAGCCAGAAATAAGAACTGCACGCCCAAGATGTGGAGGGCATGGACCGCCTGGGTCCAACCCTGCAGCTCATCCCACTGGCTTGTGCCTCAACCAGCCCCAGCACAGCTCTAGGGACGAGGGGGCCCCTGAGGCCGTGCCTGCCTGAACTGACGCCTCCTTCTGCTCCCATGGTGCCCGCACACCGCACAGGGCCCCCTGTCTTAGAGGGGAGCCTCTAGTAAGTTGTTCCAGGGTGGTCGAGACCTTTTGGGTTGCTGCTTATATTTTGGAAGATGCAAATGCAAAGCTCAGGGTAAAAGGAATAACTTTCCTATGCTTGAATTTTGGGGCATTTTTTAGAGTCCCCTCCTAATTCTCTTAAGCCCTCACTACATAGGACCCTGCTGTTCTGTTCTGCCTTTGACCCGTAAGGGGCAGCTTTTCAAACTAGGATGTTTGTTTAAATAAGATGGGACTATCTCGTGCTTTTTGAGCACAAACTTGGCAGCCGTTTCACCACTTGGAGGAGACCAAGAGATTCAGCAGCCCGGGCTGCCTTCCCACTTTGGTTACTCAAAGCGGAAGCAATGCTGGTGTGTGGGCACTGGGCCCACCACTCACGTGAACCTTCTCATTTACTCTCACAGTAATACCCTGGAATATAAAGGGTTGACCTTCTTTTTTTTTTAACAACTGAGCAAACAAGGCTCAGATAGAAGAATCAACTCCGCACAAGCCACATGCACTGGCCAAAATGGGGGGTTCCACAACATCCATTGTCAACAGAGTTCTCTTTTCTGGGTCCAGGTGACAACTGCTCCCATGGGGCTGTAAGACCTTAGGTCAAAAGGGAAACCACAATGCCAAGCTCGGTACCATTGACAGTCTTCTATTGTTATTATGTACAAAATATCACTCCACATGTGACTAGAATCTCTAAAGGTTTGGAGAAGGATGGGAGGTAAAGAACCTACCAAATCTTCAAAGTAAAATAAGAATGCTTCTTGGATGGTGCATTCATTTCCCAGGGCTGCTATAACAAGTTCCCACAAAACGGGTGTCTTCAAACAACAGAAATTCAGTCTCTCACGATTTGGAGGCTAGAAGCTTGGAATCAAGGTGTTGGCAAGGTTGGTGCTTTCTGGAGGCACTGAGAAAGGATCTATTTCACGCCTCCTTCCCAGGCTGTGGTGGTTGCCGGCAGTTGTTGGTGTTCTTGGCTTGTAGACATCACTACAGTCTCTGCCTTCATCATCATCACAAGGCATGCTCTCTGTGTGTCTGTGTGTCTCTCTGTCCTAATCTCCTTCCTTTTACAAGGATGTCAATCATTGCGTTAGGCCCGCCCCTACACTGGTGTGGCCCCATTTTAACTTATTTCCAAATAAGGTCACATGCCCAGTACTGTGAGTTAGGGCTTCAACACATCTTTTGGGTGGACATAATTCAACCAACAACAGATGGTATTGTGGTCATGTATGTACAGAATATATATTTATAGTCTTTATCTTTTTAGATAAATGCTGGAATATTTACCTGTGAAATGATATAATGGAACCTATGAGATTTGTTTCAAAATACTTTGAAGTGGGGCAATTGGGTGGGGTTTAGATGTAACAAGAGTGGACATGAGCTGATAATTGTTGAAGCTTGGGATGGGCACAGCACACAGGCACATGGGTTTTGGTTACCCATGCTGTGTAACATATCACCCCAAGACTTAGAGGCTTAAAACAATAGAGTCATTTTATTAATATTATTCTCTCTCAAGCTTCTAGGGGTTTACTGAGCTATGCTATATGGCTCAGTTCTTGCTTTAAGTTTTTATTATGGATTGAATGTTTGTGTCCCCCCGAAATTCATATGTTGAAATGCTACCCCCCAGGGTGATGGTGTTAGGAGGTGGGGCCTTGGGGAGGTGATTGGGATAAGAGTCCTAAGAGCGTGCTGCTTGCTGCTCTCTGACATGTGAGGACACAAGAAGCCAGGGGTATGCAACCCAGAAGAGGGCCCTCACCAGAACCCGGCCATGCTGGCACTCTGATCACGGACTTCCCAGCCTCCAGAAATGTGAGAAATAAATTTCTGTTGTGTGTAAGCCACTCATGCGGTCATTTGTATAGCAGCCCAAGTGGACTAAGACAGTCGCTCATGCAGCGGTAGTTGTCGGGTGGTGGCTGGGCTGGGGTAAGCTGAGGGCTCACCCATGCCCATGCTTGGCACTTGGATGGGAAGACTCCAACGGCTGGGGTGGTTCCTTGGGCTCCTGTGTATGTGACTCTTCAGTATGACAGCTCTTCAGGTCCCTTACGTGGTGGCCCAGGACTGTCACCGTGTGTGTCCCTGGAGAGAACGTGTCAGACGGACTCTGTGCTGCTTCTCCAGCCTGCGTCAGAGCCTCGCACAGCATCATTTCCATCATGTTCTGTGGCCGAGGCAGTCACAGAGGCCCACCCACCTACGGGGGAGAGGGACATAGACTCCACTTCTTGATGAGAGACGGGTCAAAGGACTTGCAGACGCATTTTAAGACAACCATGATACTATTCACTCTACATTTGTGTGTTACAGATATTTCCATAGCAACACACACCCACACACACAATTTATAAAATGCTATTTGGGAAGTCCCTTCTCTAAATTAATTTCAAATTAAAGTAATGCAAAAGTTTTTCATGCAATTTGGAGGCAAAAGAAAAAGCAAGGAAGGGAGGAAGGGAAAAGACTAGAAAAGAATATCTTTCCAGCATCATGTAGAAAATAAACATTGACGTCAAGAATCTGGGGAAACCCTAACACTGTTTTATCATACCTTGTAGCCTTTAGTTTTAATTCTCCGTAAAACATCTTTCAGGTCTGGGGTACGTAAATGTTTGCCTACATATATATGGAGTTGCCATAGAAGGAAAAATAAAGATTTAGGGTTTTCTTAGCCAGGTAGAGGGAGGCAGCCTGGGAGGGCAGAAAGAGTGACATGTAGGGAGGGGTGGGGGACTCTGCCATCCGGGGGCCACCTCAGCACTTCCCTCGAGGGCTGGGAGGGACAGTGAAAAGAGTGTGGGTGGTGGTCATCAGTGCTGTCCACTGGGTGTTTTCTGTGGGTCTCCCAGCCAGGAGTTGCCCTTTCTGTTCCCTTGAGGCTGGGAGTGGCTAGTGATTTGCAGTGGCCAGGGAACGGAGGTGGGCGCTTCTGGGCTGACATTGAGGGCCAGCGTAAGCCACTCTCTTCCTTCTCCCCTCTTGGCACTTGGAGGTGGCACCTGCCCTGTCTGGGCCCCTCATTCATCCCTACATGAAGGTGATAACGAGAAGAGCCAGGAGAATCCATGTTGGATATGGAACACGCACTGCCATAACCCTTTGCCACTCCACGCAGTTGCGACCGCTGCACAACCTCGCCCCTCCTGACTGATACAGAGGCGTGGACGTGGGGTGCGGGCACGTTTGCCTTCACTTAGCAAGTCATACATATTAATGCCTCCAACAAGCTACAGAAAACATTTATGAGGCTTCAGTGAAGGCCTTGGGGTGGGGGGTACAGCCGGCACTGTGCCAGGCACATAGCAGGCACTCAGTAATGCTTGTTCTCTGACCACCCATGGCCTTCAAGGCCTCAGTTTCCTCATGATTAAGTTGAGGACATGTGATTGGAGTGGATGGCCTCTGTCTTAGTCAGTTTGGGCTGCTACAGCAAAGAACCATAGACCGGGTAGCTTATAAACAGCAGCAATCTATTTTTCACATTTCTGGAGGCTGCAAGTCTGAGATCAGGGTGCAGCATGGTTGGGTTCCGGTGAGGGCCCTCTTCTGGACTGCAGACAGCCACCTTCTCTTTGTATCCTCTTGTGGCAGAAAGAGAGCTCTCTGGGGTCCCTTCATAGGGTCACTAATCCAATTTGTGAGGGCCCCACCCTCATGACCTAGTCACCTCCCCAAGGCCCCACCTCCTAATGCCATCACCTTGAGGGGTGGGTTTCAGCATATGGATGTGGGGGGCTGCCAGCATTCAGTCTGCGGTGGTCTGTGAGGGCCCTTCCTGCTCTTGTTCCACGTAGACTTAAAGACTTTCACGCACAGGTGTGGAGCGGGCACTGGAGCTTCTGCACTTGCCTTGACAATGATGAATTATTTGGAGGAGGACACGCGGTGCCCAACAGTGCCTTCTTCCTTCTTGGAGGAGACGTGGGATCATTTCTCTGCCCTGAGAGTCATTTATTATGCTCATAAAATGCTTGGCAGCCCTTTGCAAATAAATAAGCATGCAGAGTTATTGGACGTCCCCACGAGGCTTCATGCATATGCACCAGCAAGGTGGCCGGCAGACCTCGAGGAAAGCCACAGACATGTATGTTGTTGGCTTCTGATAAGCCATTCCTGACACTGACTGTTCATTTTTCAGATCTGCTTGGCTGGCCGCATTTCAAGGCTTCCTTCTCAGTAAAACCGTTTTGCCACTTGCTAAGCCTCAGAGTGCAGTGTAGCTGCTGTTAAGTTGTGGGGCGCACGGTCAGGATTAACCCTCCCTTCTCCCTTTAACCTCATTGTAACGTTTTCTTCTCCATCCACTACTGTTTGGCACACAAATATTTGTACACACACACACCCCCAGCAAAATTTCCTCCCCTACCTGATTCCTTCAAATGACAAAGAATTACTGAGACCTACCCTGCGCAGGGCTGGGCGTCAGGGCTGGACTCAGCATGGGGCAGGCTCCCATGGGGTTGAAGGGAGACAGGCTTTTAATGGACAATCAAACAATGGAAAGTGAGGAGGCTGATGAGAGCTGCGGAAGTGGCATATGCCGTGCAGAGACCACAGCCTCTGGCATGGCGGGTTGGTGGGGCCTCCCCACCCTGCGCGTTCCCCAGGTGTGTCCTTATACTTTCCAGCACCCCGTCTGGGATCTCACACACATCCACCTCCTTGCAGAGATTCCCAAATCCTTACCTCTAACTCCTCCCTGGAGTTTCTGGCTTGCGTTTCCAGTTGCCAATGACACAATTTCCTATTAGCCCTTGTAATAATAAAATCAGACACACATCGAGCACCTACTGTGTGCATGTCACATTATTATTCCCGTTTTATACATGAGGACACTGAAATGCAGAGGTGTTAAATACTTGTCCAGGGTCACACAGCTAAAAACTAGCAGAACATGTATTTGAACTCTGAACTCTGACACCGAGCCTGGGCTTTTCGCTGCCCTCCATGCCATGGCCGCCTGGACGGCTCTGTGCACCTCGTATTAAAATGTCTAAAACCAAGCT
Source organism: Indri indri (assembly GCA_004363605.1). Classification (NCBI taxonomy): domain Eukaryota; kingdom Metazoa; phylum Chordata; class Mammalia; order Primates; family Indriidae; genus Indri; species Indri indri. Next base: position 11,518 of record RJWJ010023508.1, on the reverse strand, counting down.
CTTCTCTCTCCTGTCCACCCAGTGCCACCCACCACCCTGTCAGAGCCCTGTCCCTCTTTCTGTTTCTGTGACCTGCCTCTTCACCTGCCAGGCACTTGGGCTTGGCACCGGGAGTCATCTGGGACTCCCTCCTCCACCTCTTCTATCCTCTCGGTTGTTAAGCCCTGTGGATATTTCCTCTGCAAAGTCTTCTAGATCATGACAGCAGCTCTTAAATGATGCAGTGTCAGCCTTGCTTTTCCCCAACTGGTCCCACAAAAGACACACAACATCCATTTCTTCCCTCCCAGGTCTGCTGGGCTCCTCCCTTGATCACACACCTTCTGGCTTCCTGGTGAAAATCACGACTGCTAAGTCCCACATTCCACCTGAGACCTCTCTCCTCGGTTGTACTCGTCCCCACTGGAATTGACATGGGCATCTGAAACTCAATGTGCCCCAAAACCGCACTGCACCTGCTGTTGCAAAGACCCCCTGCCTTACCCATTCTCCTCCTTTCCTTTCGCACTAGAACCCCAGACTCTTAGCCGGACGTAAGACAACGTTTCCCATTTTCCCTGCCATGAGGTACGGCCACGGGACCAAGTTCTCGCCAGAAGTACGTGAGCAACTTGTGGGTCACAACCTGAAAGGGGAGAGGCACGCTGTCCTTCGCTTTCCCTGGGCCGCATGGCCTTGGTGGCCAGCCATCTTGGACCAGCAGATGGCAGAGCAAGGGTGTGGAAGGAGCTGGCGTCCCCCTACCATGGAGCCACCACGTTCATTGCAAATGGCTTTAATGTTTATGTGGAAAATAACAAGATTCCCTTTTGTCTAGGTCACTCTGTGCATGGGTGGATGCATGTTTTGTTTCAGTCTTGGTTTAAACAACCAAATCTGTATCCCAATAATACCTCGCCCCTCCCCTCCTCCAACCCCCTCCTTCTGGTTAACAACACCCTGCACCCCGACTGCGTAAGCCACAATGCTGGATGCCACCCGCTGACTCCTCCTCTCCCTCACCGTCTCCCTCCAATGGGAGCTGGTGGCTCCAATTCCACCTCTACGTACTTCTCAGGCCTTCTGAGCCCTCCTTCCCCCTGTGCGGCCCTGTCCTTGTGCACCCTTCGTTTCCCAACCAGGTCTGGAGTCATCAGGCCCTCTGCAGTCTACCCTTACAGGCGGTGGCCCTAATTCAGGACAAATCACCTGGTCTCTTCAACAGATAAGTGTGTGTGTGTGTGGCGGGGCGGGGAGGAGAGGAGAGAGGAGGAACTACTACTGACTTAACAAGACTTAAGAGACTTAGCGGCCCATGCAATGTGTGGGTCTTGTCTGGATCCAGCACACCACCGCAAAAAGTGTATCTGAACAAACAAGGGGAAATTTGAAAACTGGTTGACTATTAGATGACATCATGGAATTAGTGTTCATTTTTAAGGTCTTTTTCTCTTAGAGTTATATCCTGAACTCTTGACGAGTGAAATGATTTGGTGCCTGTGGACTGATTTAATTAAAATAACCCTGGGGTGGGAAGGAAGAAATGGAAAAATATAAATGAAACAAGACTGGCCATGTATTGGTAAGTACTGAACCTGGATGACAGGTACTGGATGAGGTTGGTTATACTGTTCTATTTTTGTGTGTGTTTTAACATTTCCATGATAAAATGTTTTTTAAAACCCCAAAATCCAAGTGTGCAAGGACCCCTGAATGAAACCTATTGCCTTCAAGGTCGGGTACCAGGGCCCCTCACTCAAGGCGCTGCATCAGGCCTCCCCCAGCCTGGCCCCTGTGAGCTCCTGCTGCTCTGCCCCCACCGGGGTCTCCAGCCCAGTCAGGCCCTGTCACAGCCCTGAGCTTCGCAAACATCCCCATCCCCGCTGGAAATACGCTCTCCCTGCCCCCTCCGCTCCCTGCTGGGCTCCGCCTTCCCCGCCCCTCCCCCACACCATCACCTCGCAGGGAGGGGAGGTGTCTCCTCCTCACCTGTACTAGGTGCAAGGCCGAGGCCCTCATAACAAAAGACAGAGTAACGAGAGGAAAGCATACAGATGTGTTTAATAAAAGTTTTATGTGACACGGGAGCCTTCCTGAGGAAACAGTGAAACTTGTGTGTTTGCATGCTGGGTTTGGTGAAGAGCGGGCAGTGGTGGAGAAACAGGATTGGACAAAGGGGTCTGAGCTGATGGTAATAAACTGGGGGATATGAGCAAGGCTTGTTTGTCCAGATTCTTCCCTGTGTCCCTGTGTCTTCAGAGATAAAGATGTTTCTTTCCTCCACATAAAGGGAGGGCAACTCTTACAGGAGGGTCTTATAACCTGTTTCTGGGGGGAAGGTGAGAGAGACCTTGTTCCTGCTGTTTTCTCAAATGCCAAGGTACCCTGTTTTGGGGTAGCATGTCCTGACCCCATCTACCCTGCAATGCTTAGGGCTCCATCAAAGACAGCCCCTCCGAACAGTTCTGAATCAATTTTCTTTTCTTCAGTCTTTCCCTCTAGAGCCTGAGCTCCTTGAGGAGCTCCTTGGGGATGGTAAGTGTGACCTCCGAATATTGTCACCAGAGGGCTGGCACTGTCCTGGTCCATAGTGAGTGTTCAATAAATGAACAGTATGACTTTAGGAGAAAAAGGCTAAGCAAAGTAACAGTTGCTTCTACCATGGCTGAGGTGCATGCGCCATGGCTCACTCTGAAGACGTGGGGCCTCACAGGTGGAGGTGGCTTCATGGACATAGGTAACTCACTTCTGGTCATTATACAGTGGGGGATGGGGTGTTTCCAACCTGGGGACGACATTCTTAAAAAATGCCAACCTTGGCAGCCATACTTCTTTCAAAATGAATAGAACAGATAAGAAAATATCTCTGCTGAGAATTTATTTTTCCAAAAGAAAAACTGGAAGCCACCCCTCCTAGAAGCCGCGGGCAACCCCTCTGCCCTCTGCCCTGCGCTCTGTGGACAGGGTCAGCGCCTCCACTCTGTTCTGTCGGCAGAAGGAAGCTTCTGAGCAGCAAGGAGTGGTGTCTCCCTCTCTCAGGGAGTCTGAACTATAAATATCTGGCGAGACAGATTTCTCCAGAGGGAACAAAAATAGAGAAATATGTGATAACAAATAAGAAAGCACCTCATATCTCTTCGGTGAACGGGATTCCAATTCTCCTCACTTGCCTTTGGGTTCCACAGGGCAGTCTGTTTACAATTTCTGATAAATCCTTTAACCCCACAAGGCTTTTTCCACGCCCTGCCGTTTCCCTTTGCTGTTCCCCAGGGATGGAAACAGCACCTAGAGGAAGCCATTCTATTAGTGTCCTGCCCTGACGAAATGAAAGAGGAAATAAACAAACCATCAAATGCCCCATGTCCTGCCCCAGTCTGTTTTCCGATTTGGGTCTAAAGAAAGAGGAAATAATATTGCATTAGATGAGGCCAAAAAAATGGCGTTTACTGAACGGGGGTCAGTGGTCAGTGGTGACCACGGAGGGCTCTCCTGGTGGTGGCAGCCACCACAAGGCACTCAAACCAACCCACGTGTCTGGGGCAATCTGGAAATAAGTCATGGGAGAAAAGCAAATTACAAACCAGGCTAAGCTTCCAGGGACAAGTCTAGTTTTTAATCCTTCACCACCAGCAGCTCCTTTCTCAAGGGACTCGCAAATGTCTGATAAAGGAATAAGTAGATAATAGAGATGATGCCTTATAAAAGAGACAAATAAATAAATAAGTCTTCCTTGGGGTCATTTGGTCTGCTGCTGCTGACGTCATTTAAACCAGTAAGCACCTAACAAGTGACTCCAACCCGAAACTGCTAGGTCTACAACAAATGCAACATACAGAAGGGGGAGGGGTAAGGGACTGCTATTGCTGGGAATATGTGACGTGCTTTACAAACGCTGTTGCACTTAGTCTTGTAGAGCTCTGTAAGGTGTTTTTCATTATTCCCATTTCACAGATGAGCACATAGAAGCTCAAGCTGGTTACACACTTGCGCACGACCATACGGAGGGAAGGGTGAGGCACTGGAAGACTGAACCTGTCTTTGTCTGGGTGCAAAGCCCTGCACTCTCTAGAATGGCGTGACTTTTCAAGCTTGCTCCTGCAGGACAAGACTGACTTATAAGCTTGGCTGGGATGTTCTGCTGCTAGAATCAAATAATGACTTATAATGATAGCCTTTTTCCAATGTGCACAAAAAGTTAATTGAGAGAATTTTCTTGATTTCATGTTTTTTCTCCTATTATTTTTTTCTTAAGCTTTGGTGCCTGCCACCCCTTATCTGATTGTGACACCAGCGGTCCTAAAAGGAATGAAAAATTAGGAAGGGATAATTAAAAACCATTCATGCTCCATTTAGTAGATTTCCTTTTATTGTGGGATGAATGCTCCCAATTTTGATTTCATATTGAATTTGCGTTCCAAGCGCCTCGGGGGCTCTCAAGGGAGCTACATATACAAAGTTCATTAAAAAGGTGTTTGGACTGGGTGTCCTGAGGAGGCCATCCGTCTGAGTGAGAACATCAGGATGAACCCAGCTTCAAATTAGCAAGGGCACACCAGGGGTGCGGAAATTAATTTCCTATTCAGAAGTAGCTGGTCATGTTCCTTTCTCCCCTTTAGCAAGTAGCCTTTCTGTACTGGTTTCTATTAGGCACAGAAACAGTCCTTGGTCACTCAATAAATCACCTATTTCCCACAGATGGCATGCCCTTTTTATTGAAGCAGGGAAATTAGGTCACCATCTCAAAGCTATAGAGCAGTATTGTTATGCTGCAACAATTATATAAAAGCCAGGTCCCACTGGGAAGCAACCTCCAGCACCATATAGAAAGAAAGAGAGAGTGAGCTTTGAAAACTACCAGGTCTGAAGCTCTGCAGCCCAGCTGAGAGGCCAATTTCTTCCTTCCTGGAGCCATTTATTCAGTTACCCTTTATTTACTTGTCCTCAATTTACACAGCCCCACTCTGTGCTGCGTGAGGCTCTTAGGCAGTTCTCCATCCCTTCGGGAATGGAGAAGTGAGATCATCGGCGTCTGGGAGCTCCCCGTCTGGCGGGAGGCAGGAGGGTAAATAGCATTTACACAACACGGTGTCTCACCTCCTCTGCTGGGTGCATAAAGGGTGCTGGGTGGGGGCCCCAGGGGAGGGGGTCCTGCTACTCAGCTGGGTAAGAAGTGGCAAGATGGCAGGAGGTGGGTTGGAGATGGGGCCCAGAAGGGCAGGTAGAAGAAGTTCTGCATGTGAAGAAAACATTGGGTAGGCGGCCATCCTGGGCCTCAGCTCCAGGAAGCTAACTGGAGGACAGGCAATCTTCTAGGAGGCAGATGGTGCCAATCCAAGGGGAATCTGGGAATTTCCCCAGCTCTGAGCTAGCCCAGGTAATCAGCTTTCTCCACCCTGAGACTTGATGAAAAGACCAGGACAATGGCAGTACCAATCTACGCAGGTAGCGTTAGACTGTTCCCAGCATCCCAAACCAAAGTTCAGCCTAACCCAAAGCCCAAATCACATCAAGACTGGATTACTGCTGAGTAAATGTTCACTTCCCACTTCCATTCACTGTCGTGGGGCACAGTTCCCCACCCCACGTGTTATTTGTCATTTATGTCCCAAGGGAACATCGGTGGACATGAGCAAGCAGTGGCCTGAGACATCCTCTGAAGATCTGCCTTGAGAAGATGTGCCCTGGGTAGCTGTGGCCCTCAGCCTGGCCCCCCAATGCACACAGGTGGGGCAGATTCAAACCCTCACATGACCTGAAGTCAGGAGCCAAGCCCTGCTGCCCTGTGGCCTAAAGAATCTCACATTTAAGCCCATCCTAGATCAGCTGAACCACAGTGGACCTGCAGACCTGCACATGAGAATAAACGTTTGCTGCTGTGAGCCACTATGATCTAGGCTTGTTTGTTACACAGCATATTGTGGCAATTGCTGACTGATATCAACAATATAGCAACAGACTCTCAAAAGTACTGTTGAGTGAGAAAAGCCTGAAGTCAATCCAGGTGTGTCAGGCCTGCCTCATGCTGCAGCATATTCCAATGTCTCTTTTCTGTGGGGCCCACAGCAGCAGGCTAACCATATAGAGGGATGTGCTGTCATGGATGTTGCACTCTGCAGTTCCTATGGGCTTTCATGTAGAGGAACCCATTTAACCTTCCTTCTTCTCCCCATTTCACAGATGAGGAAACTGAGGCCTAAAGGTGTTAGGTGATTTTCCCTGACCATAGCTGGTAAGCTGAAGAGCCAGCATGATTTGTTCCCAGGAGTTTTGCCTCCAAACCACTGCAGAGTATACTCCTGGTCCACTCCACTCCAGCTGCCTCAGCCACCTAGGGTGTGAACCTGTTGTCTATGGCTGAGGAAAGGGGGGCTATGTCAGTCCAAATGGTCAAAAGCTAGAGTTACTAGAGTTAATACATAAAAATACAGGGCACCTATAATAATTAAATTTGAATTTAAGATAAACAATAATTTCTTTGTATGTCTCATGCAATAATTAGGACATTATTTCATGGTGTGGATATACCACAATTTGTTTAACCATTTATCTGTTATAAGACATTTTGATTGTTTCCAGTTTTTGGCTGTTACAAAGCTGCAGAAACAACAGCGTACAGAAGGTTTTATGTGGATATAAGTTTTTATTACTCTGGGACAAATGCCCAGGCATGAGGTTGTTGGGTTGTATGGTAAGCATATGTTTAGTGTGGTTTTTCGTTTTTTTTTTTTTAAACTGCCAAATGGTTTTCCAGAATGGCTAAAACATTTTAAATTACCATCAGCGATATATGAGATACAGTTTCTTCAGATCCTCACCAGTATTTGGTATTGTCAGGATATTTTATTTATCTGTTCTGATAGGTGTGTGGTGTTATCTGATTGCGGTCCAAATTTGTATTTTCTGGATGGTTGGTGATGCTATCTTTCTGTAGCTTAATGTGTGCTTGTTTGCCCTCCATATATCCTCTTTGGAGAGATGCCTCTTCATGTATGTAGCCCATTTTCTAATTAGATTATTTGTTTTTTTACTGTGGATGTTTTGAGAGTTCTTTATATATTCTGGAAGAGTCCTTTGTCAGATACATGGATTGCAAATATTTTCAATTTAACATTTGTCTGTTCATCTTTTAACAAGGTCTTTTACAGAGCAAATGTTTTTAACATTTGTCTGTTCATCTTTTAACAAGGTCTTTTACAGAGCAAATGTTTTAAATTTTGATGTAGCCCAATTTATTGATTTTTTTTCTTTTTATGGATTGTACTTTTAGTGTCATGTCTAAGAACTCTTCACCCAGACCCACTAGGTTTTCTTCTAAAAGTTTTACAGCTTTACTTTTTACATTGAAATCTATGACCCATATTAAGTTAATTTTTGTATAAGGTGGGAGATTTAAACTAAGATTTTTTTTTTTTTAACCTATGGTTGTCCAATTGCTCCAGCACCATTTGTTAAAAAGATTACCTCTCTATTGAATTGCTTTTGCACCTTTGTCAAAAAGCAGCTGCTATACTTACGTGGGTCTCTTTCTGGCTTCTCTGTTCTGCTCCATCTACCTAAGTTTCCATCCCTCCACCAATACTTTCTTTCTTCTGCTTACTTGGGGTTTATTTTGCTCTTCTCTTTTTAGTTTCTTGAGGTGGGGGTTTAGATTATTGATTTGGGATTTCTCCAAATTTTCTAATGTAAGCATTTAATGCTATCAATTTCCCTCCCAGCATGATTTAGTTGTGTTCCCCAAGTTTTGATATGTTGTATTTTCATTTTGATTCAGTTTAATGTACTTTTTATTTCCCTGAGACTTCCTCTTTGACCCATGAATTATATATAAGTATGTTACTTAGTTTCCAAGTATTTGAAGATTTTCCTGTTATTTTCTGGTATTGATTTCTAGTTTGATTCTATGTGGTCACAGAATATACTCCATGTAATTTCAATTCCTTTAAATTTGTTGAGGTTTGTTTTATGGCCCAGGTATGGTCTCTCTTAGTACATATTCCATGGGTGCTTGAAAAGAATGTACATTCTGTCACTGTTGGATGGAGTATTTTATAAATGTTGATTAGATCCTATTGATTGATGGTGCTATTATTGATTTTCTTTCTAGTTATTTTATCTGTTGTTGAGAAAGGGTATTGAAGTCTCCAACCATAATTGTAGATGTGTCTATTTCTCTATCAGTATTTGCTTCACATTATACACTCTCTTGTTTGGTGCATATACCTTTAGGATTGCTAAGTTTTATTGGTGTATTGACCCTTTCATCCTAATGTCCTTTCCTGTCCCTAGTAATTTTCTTTGCTCTGAACTCCACTTTATCTGACATTAATATAGCAGTTTCTTCTTTTAAAAATATTAGCATGGTATAACTTTTTCCATCATTTTACTTTCATTCTACCTACACTGTTATATTTAAAGTGGGTTTCTTGTAGACAGCATATAGGTAAATCATGTTTTATAATCTACTCTGCCAATCTGTCTTGTATTTGGCATATTTAGACCATTCACATTTAATGCAATTATTGATATGTTATGGCTTAAGTTTGTTCTATTGTTTGCTTTCCTGATCCTCTGTTTTCTTTTTCCTTCTTGTGGGTTACTTGAACATTTTTTAGTATTCCAATTTTATTTATCTATAGCATTTTTAAATGTATCTCTTTGTATGACTTTTTAGTGGATACTAAAGGTATTACCTTATGTAAGTTATCACAGTCTGCTAGTTTTGACATTGTACCAGTTTTAGTGAAGTGTAGAAACTTACCTCCATTTACGGCCCTTTATCCTCTCCCATTTGTAATATAATTGTCTTAAATATTTCCTCTACATACTTTGAAAACCACATTATATCATGTTATAATTTTTGTTTCCACCATCAAATATAATTTAAAAAATCCAAGCAAAGAAGGCAAGCCAATCCTTTCCCTATATTTTTGCTTAAGATGTTCTTTCTTCTTTAATGTTCTTTGATTTCTTTCTTTCTTTTTAAAATTTCCTTTCTGTTTATAGAAATTCCTTTAGCCATTCTTTAGGGTAGTTCTATATTCTATTCTTTCAGAGTACCTCTATAAATTATCTGTATTTTCCTTCACCTGAGACTGTCTTGATTTTCCTTTCATTAGTGAGATATTTTCACTGGGTATAACACTGTAGGTTGACAGATCTTTTCTGTCAAGATTTGAAAAATATTGTGCCACTTTCTTTTGGCTCCATGTTTTCTGATGAGAAATCTTCTATCATTCAAATTTTTTTTCCCCTGTAAGTAAAACATCACTTTTCTCTGGCTGCTTTCAGGAGTTTTTCTTTGCATTTAGTTTTTAGAAGTTTAACAATGATGTGTCTTGGTATGTATTTCATTAGGTTTATCTTGTTTAGGGTTTGTTCAGTGTCTTAACAAAAGGTTTATATCTTTTGTCAAATGTGGGAAATTTTCAGCCATTATTTCTTTGAGTACTTTTTCAGCCCTGCTCTTTTAATCCTCTCCTTCTTGGACTCCAATGACATGAATGTCAGATCTTTTCTTTTAATCCCACAGGCTCCTGAGCATCTAGTCTGTTCTTTTTCTTTTTAGTTTATTTTCTCTCTCTTATTCAGATTGGGTAGTTTCTCTGTTTCTATTAATACCAAGTTCACTGTTGTTTTTTCTTCTCTCCTCTCCATTTTGCTAAGTTCGCCCACTGAGATCTTTATTTTTTGTATTTTGCAGCTCTAAAATTTCCATTTAGTTCTTCTTTATATCTTCTTTTGTTTCATTGAGATTTCCTATTTTTTCATTTGCTTCATGTGTGTTCATAATTTCTCATTTTTTTTTTTTTTTTTTTGAGACAGAGTCTCACTCTGTTGCCCCGGCTAGAGTGCCGTGGCATCAGCCTAGCTCACAGCAACCTCAAACTCCTGGGCTCAAGCAATCCTTCTGCCTCAGCCCCCCAAGTAGCTGGGACTACAGGCATGCACCACCATGCCCGGCTAATGTTTTCTATATATTTTTTAGTTGTCCAGCTAATTTCTTTCTATTTTTCAGTAGTGATGAGGTCTCACTCTTGCTCAGGTTGGTCTTGAACTCCTGAGCTCAAACGATCCTCCCAGAGTGCTAGGATTACAGGCGTGAGCCCAGCCATAATTGCTCATTTTTATAATGGCTGCTTTAAAATCATGTGAGATAATTCTAATATGTCATCTTGGTGTTAGTATCTATTGCTTGATTTTTTTTTTTATTCGAGTTGAGAATTTCCTGATTCTCTGTATGATGAGTGATTTTGATTGAGGCCTAGACATCTGTGACATTAAGTTTTGCTGGGGAAGCGGCCATCATGCAACCTGTCACCCCTCCCTGAGATTGCCCAGTTGTGCCCTGGGCCTGGAACATTCCCCTATATGGAAGCTGGATGCTGGGCTGTTGCTTGGCCAGCCTTAAGAATATATCTGCACTCTGCCCCCGAAGACAGAATGGGGTCTTCGTCTGTGGCATGAGAAGGCTGTGTGCAGTCCATTGTCCTGTACTGGCTATCGGGAGGGACCTACTGGCCATGGGAGACCAGCCTGCACCACAGATGCTAATCTTGCTGTGTCTCCTCTTTCTGTAAGTGAAGCATCATTCCAACGAGTTCCTTGTGTGTTGAGTCCTCCTTGATGACTCCAAACTTGCAGAAGATGCAGTGCGCCAAGGTCTGTGGGCTCTTCCTTCTGATGGCTGGCAATGCTATGCTCTTTGCTATCTTCCATGTGGTGGAAATCCTCATTTGGGATTGGTAGCTAATCTTCCTGCTCAACCTGTCATGAGACTCTGGGATTCAAGAGGCAGAATAAAACTCACAGAACTCACCACCATGTCATTCTTAAAGTCTTAAGGTCCCTAGATGGTTCTGCCTTCTTTTCTTCACTTTGAAGAGTCTTCTTATGTTCACCTTATTCATAATGTTTAGAGTTTTTAGTTCTACTTAGCAGGAAAGATAAGGACAATCACTTCTTCTTCATCTTTCTGGAAGAAGAAATCTGTATTTCTTGTAATTGAACCATATTTCTCATTGCTTTAGGAGTCATATCTGCTTCCATTTCCAATCTTGGGATAATATTTGAAGAGTCCACCTCCCCAATACACCCTGAGTTAAAAGTATGCCCATGTTCCATGCCTTTGCCCTGTTCAGAAACTCATCTCTTGCTCAAATTATTTAAATGCCTTCCTAATTAGTCTCTAAACTGACAGCCTCTTTCTTTTTTCTAGTCTTTTCTGTTCTACAGATTGTGACCAGGTCCATTTACTTAAGCATAAATCATACCTTTTGCTTCTCTTTCTCCATAAGTTTTGTTTTAAAACTAAATTTTATTGTATATATTCAAAGCATACAACATGACCCCTGTAAGTTTTAGCAGCTCATCACTGGCTACTTAGTAAAACCCTAAGTCCTTAGCTTGGGGTTCAAAGCATTGATATAATGGTTCAACTTCCCATTGACAACTTTATCTTGCCCTGCTCTCTCATAAAATGATCCACTTCCAGATCCCAGACACACACTGTGCATCTCAACCCTGCACCTCTGCTCATGCT
>RJWJ010023507.1:0-25744 GCA_004363605.1 Indri indri | reverse complement strand
GCCAAGAGTCTGCTATGAAGAACAACTTAAAAATCTTTAGCTTGACAGCAAATGAGTTAGTGAGGAAAAAAGATACCCTATTTACTGATTTGCTGAACGTTAACTAATTCAAACTGACTAGCTAGAATATACATACTTTTTTGACTGGCTAGAATCACATTCTTTTCTTAAAAATTAAATTTATGGTTTTTTCCTTGATTACATGTTCATTGTAGAAAAACCATCCATAATCCAACCATCTATATATAACCATTGATAATTTCAGCATTTTCCTTGTCTCTTTCTTTTATGTGTGCGCATGTGTTTGTGTGTACTATTAGCATTGTATTATACATGCTGGTCTGAAAACTGTTCACTTTCTATTTTTTTTTTTGAGACAGGGTCTTGCTCTGTTGCTGGGGCTAGAGTGCAGTGGCATCATCATAGCTTAGCACACCTCAAACTCCTGGGCTCAAGTGATCCTTCTGCCTCAGCCTCCTGAGTAGCTGGGACTACAGGCACACCAAGGTAAGTTTTCTATTTTTTGTAAAATGGGGTCTTCCTCGTGCTCAGGCTGGCCTCAAACTCCTGGCCTCAAGCCGTCCTTCCACTTTGGCCTCCCAAAGTGCTAAGACTACAGGTGTGAGCCACCTTGCCCAGCCCCACTTTCTTTTTTGAACAATAAATCACATTACAAAGATATTTTGATAGTCACCTAACTTTTAATTTAAAAAGTATAAGTGTGAGATATCATTTTGAAATTTGTGCTCCCTTGTGCCATGTAAGTATACAGTATTTTATAATTCATGCTTTGCCCATCCTATGAAATACTTTTAAAATCCAAACTTCACTTCTTTTCAAAATAATATATAAGATATTTTTATTATTTATTTGCCTTATAATGAAGTGTGATAAAGAAGAATTCATTTGTGTTCACAGCCTAGAAATTGAATCAATATTTTTTACTACCCATTTGGTTAATATTTTTATTGTTTTAAGTAAAAGCTGAAACATTAAGCATGTTGAGTATCAACTAAGGAAAAAAAATTAGCAACTGTTATCAGTGAGATAAAAACTATACTTTAGAGTTCTATATATCAGTTGTATTTATCAGTTTAGATATATATATATATATATCAGTAATACCAACATTGCAAGAAAAAAAATCATCTGAGTCTCCATTTTGCCAATTTGGGGAGCATTTCTAAGTCCTAGAAACAATTAGATAGGAGCAGCCTCACAGACCTCTAGAAATGAAATGCTTGTAACAAAACTGTTAGTATTTAACAAAAGGTGAGCCTGGGAGTTTATACATTTTCACAAATATTTATGCATCCTGTGACCTTGCTATTCAAAATGTGGTCCCTGGACCAGCAGCATCGACATCACCTGGGAGCTTGTTGGAAATGCAGAATCTCGGGCCTTACTCCAGACACTCTGAATCAGAATCTGAATTTTAACAAGATCCTGGGCCATTCATACGCACATTAAAGTTTGAAAGGTATTGCAGCGGGGAGATAAACTATATACTGAAGGAAGCTTCTTCAAGCGGAAGTAGAGTCTCTTTAATAGGATAGGAAATAGTTTGCATATCAATGGAGTTTAGGAAACTTCCACCTTGATGTCCTTGCCACTTTGGGAAGGATATCTCTTTCCCCTTTACCATACTGATTCTCAGTGAGGTCTGTTGCCTCATGTAGGAGGTATCAGGCAGCCTCAGTTTGAATCCTGCCTTAACCGTTGGTACAACCTCCCTGTACCGCAGTTTTCCCACCTGTATGAAGGCAATAATAATAGTATCTCAAACAGTTGTGAAGATTAAATGAATTAATATTTATAAAGCTCTTAGAACAGTGTTTAGCACACAGTAAGTGCTCAAGAAAGATTCATTAGCATCATTAACAAGGTCTGAGTTTTATAAGCCATTATCTTAAAATCAAAAGTTCTACTCCAAGGCTGCTGCAGGCAGAAGGTTCCAGAGACAAGGCTGGTCAGCTCAGAGAACCTGAGATGGAAGGATTTGTCTGCAACTCCTTTAGTGATAGGTCTAGGCCTGATGTAGAACTGCCATTTAGTAGCTTGATCTCCAAGTGGAAGGACTGTGGGATATTATTGACTTCTCTTTCCCTAAATTCCACTCATCAAAAGTCACAGAAGATATTTTAGCCAATTCTCTGAAACAATATTATCTCTACTTTGTGAGAAAACAGGCCTCTTGAGCATAGGAAAAATCCACTGTTAATGTATTCTCATTATATAAATTGTTATCAGTGATGGAATAAATTCTGGTATCTCTCCACCCCTCTTTTTATTCCCTGCAATTACTGTAATCAGAGTTAAGATGCCAGAGTGAAATGGAAAATGTGGGAGCCTGATTCCATGCTTCCTTAACCATCTACAAGAGAGAAATGTTCCAGATCAAAGAAATACTGTCTTATCAGCTAGAGATCTGGTCTCTAACCCATCATGGAATCCTGTTGCCTCCATCACTGTTTCTGAAACTTTAATGTACAAATAAATCACCTAAATATCTTGGGAAAATGAAGATTCTGGGTCTAAAACTCTGGGTAGAGCTTGAAATTCTGCATTTCTAACAAGCTCTCAGGTGAAGTCAATGCTGCTGGTCCATGGACCACACCTGGTATGGGCTTAGCTATAATTAGTTTAATTAGGTCAAGGGGATTCTTCTGCACCTGCCTGCATGAGCCCTGAGTCTTGGCCCTCTACATTAGTGGCTCTCAACCTTGGCTGCACATTATAATCACCTGGGGTCCTGGTCCCCACCTCCAGATATTCTGGTTTAATTGGTTTGGTGTAGATGGTAGAAGAGAGACAAAAAGTAAAGGTCAAAAGACATGATTCTGGGAAAGCTCGAACTTTTAACACCTCGGCATTAACAGTGAAATTCTTCTTGGGCATTGTGACCCAATAAAATAATCTTGCCCTTAACCCTCATCTGGGTTTGGAGTAGAGGGTCAACAAGAGTGGGAATACCATATATTTACCACATATTACATAACAACCCCCATTTGGTCTGAGGAAGAACCCTGTAAAGAATACGTGTAAATCCCATGTAAATGAGCTGGTGGGAAGGGGCCGGCCCGGCACAGGCTCCTGCCCTGTTCCCCTGATGGACAAGCAGCGTAGCAGAACTCTGGCTGGCGGTGTGTGGGGAGGACCGTCACTCTCGGCCCCCGTGCCCTGATGGCCGGAGGATCTGCTACAGGGTTATCCACATGATATCAACATTGGCCTCTTGAGGGCCAGGCTGGGGACGTCCTGTGCATCCTCTCCGGGGAAGAGTAAGAGGGAAAGACTGCGAAAGCTCAGCCATCCTGGGGAAGCCAGCAGGGAACTGGAGACTCCTTTATGTCTCCATCCTGCCTTATAAATCTAAGAGGCCACTAAAGTTTACTCCCTGTCCATGCCCTGACACCCTCTCCCCTGGGGGAAGGCTCTTGCTTTCTTGTCTCTCTGCTGCATATGACCCTTCAACATCCCTGCACTTGCAGACCTGTCAGTCCTGCTGTGGCATTCGAGGCCCTGCTAGCCCCACCTCTCCTCAGTCCTCTACCTGCCTCTGCTGGAACCACTCCACACCTTTACCCCGTGAGTCCCTGCCCTGGAATGCCAGGAGTAGGATGCTCCCAGGCAGAGGTTTCAGAGTGACCTGGAATTCTCCAGAGGAGTCCCGAACCCTCCCACCCCAATGTTGCAGCCTGCTCACCCCTGAGCTGCGGGGAAGAGGGAGGGTGCACCTGGAAGCAGGCCCTGAGGTCCCTGGGAGAGGAGGCAAAAAAACTAAAAACTAAAAAAAAAAAAAATCTATGCAATGAAAGATATGACTATTCACACTAAATGGGATAAATAAGAGTCATGAGTAGATGTTGCACTTCGGACCAAGTTTTGCCACCAAATGAATCAGGTCAGGTCAGATTTCACTGCCAGATGAGTTATGAAACCCACTTTGGAGCTTTTTGAATTTCAAAATCGTAGATATGGGTTTGTGGACTCTATTATCGTTATCATTATATAGCTCAAGCTTGGATTATAAAGGGCAAATATCACCTGTGACTAGAATGTTTGTTCGCTCAATGTTGGTGCTTAGAAGGCCTGACCCAAGGAGGAAATGGAATATGCTTTCTTGTTAGACATCTGGGTCCCAGTCTCTGCCATTTATTAATTGTGTTTCCTTGAGATAGTTCCTTACCCTCCCTGGGCTTTATTTTTTTCATCTATAAAATGTGTAGAGTAACTCTGCAGACTCTCAACATTCCCATGGGTTGTACCTTGAGATTTTATGAAACCATGAAGTTGTGAGTATCACCAGATAATATAATTTCCCTCACAAAATTTAGTACATTGTTACTGAGCCCAGTTGCTTATCCCGTAGTTAATCTGTTGCCACTCACAAGTAGTGGGGAAGTCTGGATGGTAGAGTTTATAAAAACGATTTTTCAAAGAGCAGGTGGAACAAAAATGACTATTGTTGGTCTGTTCTGCTGCCTCTAATACAACACCTCTTGTCACTGAAGCAGAGATATGAACTTTGTTTGTATATATGCAGCTATCTGTCTTGCCTTGAGCATGACACATCCATGAGAAACATCTCAGTGTGAAAATAAAACATGAGGGCTTAGCCTGGACTTCTGATATCATGAAAGAAAGTGCTGTTGAAGGTCTCTGCTTGAAGGAAAAAAAACATGCGTGGAAGGTTTTGAAAAGAGTAGTCATTTATAGTTAGTAACTTGATTTGAATTTGGAATTTCTCCAAGAGACTGAAGAAAAACAGTAAATATTTTTTACATAATGGCCGCCTAAGCAAGGGAACTTTAGATACTTAAATGTACAGAAAGTTCATTCATATAACAAACTTTTATAAGCTTTAAAATTTCACTTTTTAGTTACTTGTACTCCTATACAAAAAAGGCATTTGGAAATGGACATTCCACTGATGTTATTTTTAATACAATACATGACCGGGTACTTTTTGATGTTTAAGAGTCCTTCACTTGGGGAGGCACAGGATTTGCAGACTGTCTAGAGCCATTTACATTTTCCATAATCACTCACAATCCAGCTGAGTCTAAGTTAAGTGCTGATCATGAATCTGGAGTTGGACAGGGTAAAGTTAAATCTGAGGATGCCTGGAGTGTGTCATTTTTTGGTGTGTAAGATTCAAAAGCGAGTCAAATGAATTTTAAGATTTCACAATTAATCAAAAAACACTTCAATTCTATCTCAGACTTAGAGAATTAAAATGACTCTCATGAAATTGCATCCTCACAAAATAGAAGATCGTAGAATTAAATCATCAATCAAACCTTGAGAAGAAAGGGGATATTATCCACTTGATATCTTGATAAGTTTTCAATGAGTACTATGTGTGTTTGGAAATGAAAATCTGCTGTCAAAGCTACTGGCAGGCTTTGGGAGCCTTCTTTTCTCCGTCCCAAGCAAATGTTAGTAATTCTTAGGGATGATATTTAGAATGAGCTGTTTTCTCTGGACTGTCCTCTGATATAAGAATAAGAATGGTTAGTTATCTTGTATGGCTGGATCTAGATGGAATCCTTATTGTGATTTTAAAAAATTGCAATGATTACAGATGAGAATGCTAATATTTGGCAGGCGTGATATCACTAATAAATATAAAATCATTTCTAAGACAAGAAAAAAATAATACATTAAAAGTCTGTTTCCCAAGATAATGTCTCATCTATGGTCTGGGGCAAGTTATTTAGTTTCCTTAGGACATTGAAAAAAATGCTAATGATTTAATAAAATTTGGTTACAGTGGTGATCTTAGTCCATTTTGTGCTGCTGTAACAGAATACCACAGCCTGGGTAATTTGTAATGAACAGAAATTTATTTGGCTCATGGTTCTGGAGGATGGGAAGTCCAAGCTCAAGGGACAGGCATCTTGTGAGGGCCATTTTGCTGCATCATCTCATGGCGGAAGGCAGAAGGGCCAAAGAGTGCTCACAAGAGAGCTAAGATCGAACTTGCAGCCACAAGCCCTTTATAATTGGCATTAATCCATTCATAAGGGTTGGGTTCCCTTCACCTAAACACCTCCCATTAGGCTCTACTTCTCGACACTGTTGCATTGGGGATTAAGTTTCCAACACATGCTTTTTGAAAGACCCATTCAAACCATAGCAATGGCTCTAAGTAGTTTCCCACACTCCTGAGATATGAAGGTGCTCAGAGGGGGAAAAATGATGAGCCGTTTATTAATTCTTCTATTTTTCCCCCAGTGGATTCTCCTGAAGATGGTACAACTGATACAATCAAAATCTCATAAGAATTAGTACATCTCAGAATCACCATGTTAGTTAGGGTCACTCTAAATGATAAAATTTCCTCACTATTAAGACTTGTTTTTCTCAAAAAAAAAATCAAATCATGGGATAATCAAGCTATTATATTACTAAATGTATCGATGATATTCTCTTAAACAAAAAGGGTAGTTTTGAAGGAGAAATTATGTAAAGGCATTCATATATTTTTGTGTTCTGAGACAGTTATTTGCTAAGAAGTACCTAAGGAACAGGTTATGGAAGTTCCAGAATGAAATATTATTACTGGTTTAACAGCTTAAATACTTGGTTCCTTTTTAAAAATGTGTACATATATTTTTTCAACTTTTAAATTTTATTATGAATATTTCAAACACAGAATTAGAAAGAAAGGTTCAGTGAACTCCCAGGCATCCATCCCTTAGCTACAAAACCATCAACTCATGGCCTCTTGTTTTGTCTAACTCAACCTCACTCACTGCTTCTTTCCTCCAGTGGATTTTTAGGAAGCAAATTCCAGGTGCATATAATTTCATTTATAAAAAATTCAGCATTATCCCTACACGATAAGGATACTTAGGAAAAAACATACAAGTACAATGCCATTATCACACCTTAAAGAGTAATAACATTAGGGAAGATAAAATAAAAAAGATTGACAGCAAAAGTTGGTGGTGAGTATGTGTAGCAACTGGAACTCTCATACATTGCTGTGAGGAATGTCAAATAGCACAGTGACTTTACAGCTACTTATAAAGTTAAATATACATCTAGACTATCATCTAGCAATTTCACTTCTAGGAATTAACCTCAAAGAAACAAAAATATATATCTACAAAAATACTTGTGCAATAATGTTTATAACGTTGTATTCATAATGGCCCCAAGATGAAAATCACCCAAGTATCCATGAATGGGAGAATGGAACACTACTGAGCAACAAATAGGAATGAACTACTCATATATGAAACAAGGTGGGTGGACCTCAAAAGCATCGTTTTGATTCACACCCCATAGAATGACTGTAATCAAAAAGATAATGACGAATGTTGGCAAAGATATGGAGAAATTGAAAACTTCACACATTGCTGGCAGGAATGCAAAATGATGCAGCCACTTTGGAAAATAGTTTAGGAGTTTCTCAAAAGGTTAACCATAAATTTACTGTATGACCCAGTAATCTCTCCTAGTTATCTAGCCAAGAAAAATGAAAACATAGTGCAAAGATTTACATACGAATATTCATAGCAGCATTGTTTATACTAGCTGAAAAATACAAACAACTCAAATGCTCAACAATAGATGAAGGAATGAACAAAATGTGGTACATCCACACAAGAGAACATTATTCAGCTATAACAAGGAATAAAGTACAGATCCATGCTACAATATGGATGAACCTCAAAAATGGTCTGCCATGTGAAAGCAGCCTGACATAAAAGACCACATACAGTATAATTCAATTTCTATGAAACGTTCAGAAAAGGCAAATGTGTGAAGAAAGAAAGTAAATTGCTAATTATCTGGGTTGGGAGTGGAAATGGGATTACCTGAAAAAGAGCATTAGGGATCTTTCTGGGATGATGAAAATATTCTAAAACTAGATTATGATGATGGTTACACATCTTGGTATATTTAGTAAAAGCCACTCAATTGTATGCTTAGAATGGGTGAATTTAATAATATGTGAAAGTAGCCACATACAAAGAGTACATTAGTGTATGGTTCCATTTATATGAAGTCCAAGAACAGAAAAATTGATCTATGGTGCTAGAAGGCAGAAAGTGAGGTGGGAGTGGGGGGTTACTGAGTGGAAAGGAATAAGAGGGAACTCTCTGGAGTGATGAAAATGTTCTATAGCTACATCTTATTTGGGGTTATGTTTACCCAGGGGGATACAATTGTTAAAATTTTTTATAGGGAACACTTAAGATCTGTGCATTTTATTGTATGAAAATTATACATTCATTAAAAGTGTAACAATAATTTCTTAATACCATAAAATATCTGGTTCCGAATTCCCTAATTATTTATTTATATATAATTGATTTGTTTGACACAGTATCTAAACAAATTCCATACATTGCCCTTAACTGATATTGATTCTTTTCCCTCTCAAGCCTCTTCTCTTTTTATTCCTCAAGAAAAATAACAAAGTTGATTTTTAGGTAATGCGTATTTTGCATATGCATTTCATTTACTCTATTTTGAGTACTTTATTGAGAAATAACTTACATATAATAAAATGCAATAATAAAAGGCAAAGTGTTCAGTGTATAACTCAATGATCTTTTAAATATATACATGTATTTTTAATTAGAAAAGTAATTTAACTACATTGCACAACACAAAATGTGGTATATATATACCACTATTCAGCCACAGAAAACAATGGTGATCTAGCACCTCTTGTATTATCCTGGATGGAGCCGGAGCCCATTCTAGTAAGTGAAGTATCACAAGAATGGAAAAACAAGCACGGCATGTACTCATCATGAAATTAGTACTAACTGATCAACACTTATGTGCACATGTGGAAGTAGCATTCACTGGGGATCGGGCAGGTGGGAGGCAGGAGTAAGGATGGGTATATTCACACCAAATGGGTGCGGTATGCACTGTCTGGGGGATGGACATGCTTGTATCTCTGACTCGGGCAGTGCAAATGCAACAGATGGACCCCAAACGTTTGTACCCCTGTAAAAATTTTGAAATAGAAATTTAAAAAAAACATATGCCAATGAAAGAAAGTTAAAAAACAACCACAATCACTATTTTAGTGTATTTCTTTTATTTTTTTAACAACTGCTTCTTCAGTGAGAATAATATATGTATAGTATCTATTATTATAAGTGATATTATTATTCCACACGCATATATATTGCTGAGCAAACTTGCAGCTATAAAGCTTATTAATGCAATCATATTGAATTCTGAAGCCTCAAACATACTATCTGACTCTACCCTGTCCTGACTATATCTAAGTGATAGTTAGGAAAAGGATGCACATGTGTTTCAGAGGCATTATATACATTCACCTTCTGATAGATTGATTTATTTCTCTAGGATATACAAGGACCTGCTTATATTTTCCTGAGAATGTAAAAGTCTTTGTGTTGGACTGAGGGGAAAAAATACTGTATATATCATTCTATCCAGAGACCCATACTCACTTTCCGGTTGACAGAAGTTGCACAGGTCTTTCCTTTGACATTTTCAACTTCTAAACTTGAGTATGTTTTCTTGAAAATTAAGTTTGTCCCAGCATATGTTTTGATCTACACATTTTGCACATTGACTTACTCCATACAGGGGCTTTTTGAAAACAATTTCCACATAATGCTTGGAGGCATTGATTTTTCTACAGTCTCATTAACTCTCATGTAAATGCCAGGTGTTGTTGAGGAAGAAGCAACTATGTTAAATGATGGGAACGTTGGAGTTTGGGTATTATTTTTATAAGCAGAATTTTTTTCTGGTCTGGAAAAGGTCATGGCATTTCTAAGAGTGTGCTCTCTTGGAAGGTTGCTGTTTTTTCTCCGGAGATATAATGAGATGCAATTGATCTGTCAGCAAAAATGGCTTTCCGAGGCTGCAAGAACAGTAAAATCAAATCAAAGCAAACATGATTATCTTAAAGTGACTTTTGAATAAAAAGTGGTTATCCCACTTTCTCAATAGTTTTGAAAATAATGCCAAAAGGATGAATACACAATCAAAGGCAACTGAATGTTCTTAAAAGTTTATGAGAGACTTTTCAGAAAATAGTGCTGGAGCAATTGGACATCCACAAGGTCTTCCATGGTGTTGCCATGACTCAAAGGCAGGTTGTCAGGCTCCACTACTGACGCTCTCAATCACAGGCTCACACTGCCTCCAAGAATCATTGCTCTCCTAGTTAGATAATCCCGGTTCCTAATACCACTTCTGTATTTATTTTTATTTTCTACCATATGCTTAGACTCTTTTCTTTATCAATTCTGGGCTCTCAAGTTTCCCAAATTGACTAGAACAAAATAGGAAATAGAACCCAGGAAGATTCTAAGCAATGGTTTATACAGTGAAAAGTTGCTTATTATTCCCATGTAGCTTAAGGGTATATCACCATTTATGCAGTTGGGATATGCTTAAAGGTTGTATAATATTATAAATAAAAGTTTTGTAAATCAGATTATTTCCTTCATTCATTTACATTTGTTCTTTAGTGCCCACTGTGTCAAGTTCTCTTAACACCAGCAAGAATGTGAGATATCAGAACAATAGGAAAGCAAATATAAAGTAAGTATTTTTAAAATGATGAAAGAGATTTAAAAACCTGACTTAGAATTCTCATTCTAGTAAAGGGAGACAGATAATAAACAAATTAACAACTTGATAGATACAGATATGTAGTATGGTGTATCAGGAGATTATTAGTGCTCAGGGGGAAAAATAAAGGTGTGCAAAGCAGATAGGACATGCTGTGAGGAAGGAGGGTGCTATTGACTATCAGGTGACCAGGGAAGGAAGATGTCATCAGTCAGGTAACATACTACCTACATTGAAAGCTTTTCCCAGTATAGTTAACTCAGTACTCCTGAAGGTCTTTGTTACAAGACAGAGTAATAACGATGCAGTGGGATAGGATAGGAGTTAGAGGCAATTCCTTGACATTGTTTTAAAAGGTAATAAAAATATAGGAGGAAAGAAGGATGAGAGCAAAGAAGTTCAAGGCGAATTTATCAACACTGTCATAAGTCAATTGTTGGCAGCTGAACTGATAGACATTAAACATATAGATGTCATGATAGAGAATGAATAACAGAGGTGATGTGCATTGGAAACCAATGATTTCTTTAACTTAATTTTTCAGCCTTCTTTGAGAAGTAAATATATTGTTTTGTCTATTTCAGCTTTTTTCCTCGCAAGCTATTTAAAACCTTTTAAATTAGGGTAGAAACTCAGGAAGATTGAAAGTAGCTTACATCTGAATTCACCCTAGTGAGCAGAAACATAGATAAAGAACCTGTGATTAATTTTTGAGAAAAAAGGATTTGAATACTTTACAGATGAACAAAGAGAATAAATTGCTCAGTCCTGGCTAATTTTATTCTCAGAAATGTCTTAAAATAATATCTACTAGTATTTAATTTAGAGCAACATGGCATACACATATATATAACTTTTAGCATTTCATATCTATATGGTCCTTAAACAATCAGAGCTAAAATTATTAGAGACATTAGAGATAAAATGAGTAGTGATTACTCTTTTTATAACATTAACTAAAATGTCACTTATTTTTATACTCAGAAATGTATTCCAAGTCTCTTTTGATTATTTTAACTTTTTAAAAAAAATGTCAGATTCGAACAACTTTTTTCGCTTCATTTTTTTCAATTACCTTTGGGCAAATGCAGTAAAAATTTGATCTGAACATGTCTATATAAGGAATGTATGTATTTTTTCATAACTATAATAACAGATGCCTTTAGGAAATAATAATAATGTTTTGATTCATTTTTAAATAGATTGAAAACCAGTTTACCAATAAAAAAGTTATACAATTTATTGTGAAGAAATAAAAATCACTCTATCTGTTCTTGTATTTTTATAGCTATCATTAAATTTGGGTTCCATTTTTATAAAACCTCATCAGTCTAGAAGTATCTATTTTTCTGCCAGCTTTGTCTGAATGTGATTCATAAATGTGTCAAGAAAATCTAATAAATCTTTCACTAGTATGTATTAATATTTTAATTGCAATTTAAGGAACAGAGAAAAGATTCTACAGTCAATGAATTGGAAATATTTTTAATGTCACATTTCAAATTAGCCATAAATTGCTGTTTTTCTATAATGGCTTTACTCTCGGAACATCTATCATGTGAAAATTTAGCCTGTGGGCACTGATGTAATTGCAAAAAGCTATTGAATTTGCTTTTTAAAAAATTCCCTTATTACTTTTCTTGAGAGAAATTTATCTCTCAAGGCCGTCTCTGAGATAAGTATTTTCCTGCCCTTAATTCTCCAGAAGGATCCCCACCCACATTGCCTCCTGACTGCAAGAGATTGAAGAGATGAAACCTAGCTCCTTTTGCAAAAAACAATAGCAAGAATGGCTCTTGGACTTTCATAGAAATCTTTTATTTGCCATCAGTCCATGCTATATGCATTGGATGAACCTGAAAACAACATCAAAGGTGAGGACTTTTAATCATGTTGCTTATTATTTCTGTAAACTGTTTAAAATTAATTTTATCAAGTAATTAGAGAACATAAGGAAAGCTTCTCTTTCCTGTAAAGGATGTTGTATTTCTTACAATTATGTATGCTCCTGTGTATTATCAGGGCAAAGTTAATTATCCTAGAACAGGAAGTCTTAAGAAATGTTGATTTATTTGGCTTATAGTCCTCCATTTCTTGTAGTTATTGTACTTTTGTTGTCTTTTAGAAGACAACAAAATCTGGAGTGATTTCTCAGTACAATGTAGTTCATCCAAAAGTCCTTCCAAGTCAAGAGATTTTCTTGGAAGCAGAGAGGTTGATATCTACATAATTTGAAGAGATGGATGGTAAAAGGAATAACAAGGATTATTAGGGTTACTGCACAGTATATGAACTATTAGTGTTCAGAGAGAACAGTTATAAAATAGGAATTTCATCTGGAAGCCAAAGGCATTTGTGGAGAGAGCTGACAGTTATCCTGTCACTAAATAGGCCCCCAATCACTTGGTCAGTTTCTGTAATTGTCACAAATGACTGTCTCTTCTTGACACACCTCTGTAGCTCCACCAGTGGCTTCTATCAAGAACTCTAGAGATCATAGGCTAATTTGGGTTTTTGGGGATCTGCCAAATCAGCTTCTATGTAGTCGTGTGTTTCCAACATTTGTTCATGGGGAAATAAAGAGCCTATCCACCCCCATTCCCCGACTCCCCCATCCATCTTCTCTTATCATCCAAGCCACATAATGGCATGACCTGGAAGTCTGCCAGTCTTTTCGTAAAAGTTTCTTCAAAAATAACAACACACATTAAAGACAGTACAGAAGCCATAAACAGGGAGGAAATATTTGCTGCGTATTTAACCAACAAAAGTTCCAGAATACATAAAGCATTTCTATAATCAGTAAGAAAAACTAACAACCCAATGGGGGGAAAAATGAGCAAAAGAGATAAACTTTTCACTAAGACATTTCACTGAAGAGAGAGCAATAATGGCCAACACACTCGTGAAAAGACAGTCTATCTCATTAGTAAACTGGGAATTGCAAATTAAATCCACAATGAGATTTCACACTCACCAGACTAGGAAAGATTTTTTCATGGATATGCAGCCATGGAAACTTCATTCACTGTTGGTGGGTGTGTAAATTGGTATAACACTTTGGCAAACAATTTAAAGGAGAGTTTACCTAGGTCATCCCCTATGACCTAATGACGCCACTCTTTTGTATGTTCCTTAGAAAACTCTTGCACACATACACCAGGGGACACATAAAAGAACATTCCGAGCAGCCTGGTTCATGCAGAAAAGACTCGTAATGCACAAGTTGTTTCTTTTGCTAACCTACTGGGGATATAAAAAGCATTGAGCCCACTGTTTCAGGCTTTGTTGTTCTCACTGACATCTCATGACACACTGGCTGCTCAAACTAGTGATCTCCCAGGGCACCTCTGGGAGACACTAGGAAGAAGGTCATGGGGAACAAAGCCTTGTCCCCTCACCTACATCCTTAGGTGACTAACATCCTTTGCACCACTTTTTTTTTTTAACCACTTTGAGAATAAATCACAGCAATCTTGAATCAAATCTATTCTCACCGATCCTTGAACTCGGACCAGACCCTTTAATCTGGCCTTTCACATATGCTTCCTATACAGAAAGAACTTAAAAATGATAGCCATTATTTATTTTCTTTACCTGATCTGTCAGGGTTTTACTCCTGCCTCTCTCTATATTTCTGACAAAGCACTATCCCAATCTGGCTTGTAATACAGCTATTTGAGTATGGGTTTGGGGTCCTTTACCAAACTGTGATTTCCTTTAGGAGAGGTCCTACTGTAACTGCATGCTGTGTCTCCAAAGGACTTGCCTTGGTTTAGCAGGTCCCACGGTACATGCCTGATACCTTAAAACTCCTGATTTACGGAGAACATCTTGGTGGAATACAATGGCCAGTGGCTCCCTGACATGCTGATATCCTTGAGCAGATTGTTCAACTCTCTGAGCATCACCAAATGAGAATCGCAATACTTTGACATCCCAAAGATGTTATGAATATTAAATGAAATAGCATGAGAAAGTGCAAAAAAAAATGCCCCTTTCAAAATGTTAATGTACTTCCTTACTGCATTTTCTTCAGCGTTCCCCACCTTTCAAAAGGAGGGCAAATGAAATCAGCTTTCCCTCTTTTTGTAGAAGGAAATTAGAACTGTATCAGCTGGTGTCCTGGGGAAGAGGCTGCTTCCTGGACGTTTCCACTGAGAAAGTAAAAGCAAGTACATAAAGGGATAGGGGAAGTCAGGTCACGCTAGAAATCAGAATGCTGTAGCAGTAGAAATGCGTGGAAAAAGGAGTTACCTTAGCCTTGGAAATCCACAGGACAAGCAGCGACCTTCTAGATCTGTTAGAAATGTGTGTGTGATCAAGCTCCCAGCAGTCCTTCCTTCTTGATCCTTCATTAACGGCATTTCCCTAAATCAGTGGTCCCCAAACTTTTGGCACCAGGGACCGGATTCATGGAAGACAATTCTTCCACGGAGGGCAGTGGGAGGAGGCGAAACTCAGGCGGTGATGCGAGTGATGGGGACCGGCTGTAAATACAGATGGAGCTTCCCTTGCTCGCCCACAGCTCACCTCCTGCTGTGTGCCTCCCTTCCTAAGTTTCATGAAAAGAGCTCTGTGGCCCATCCCTAACAAGACCAGGTTATCGGTCCACGGCCTCAGGGTTGGGGACCGCAGCCCTAAATGGTCTCAGACTGAGCAGGAATTTGAGGGATGGTCAACAGCATCAAAATCACGGTTGCACCAGTACTGACTGATACGCACCAGGCGTTGTGCTGGGAGCTGGGAAGAAACGGGGAACAAAACAGAGGTGCTTCCACCGAGGTGCGTACTGGGGGCCACTGGAGCTCTCGGAGAGAGACATGGCACAGTCTAGAGGAGCAGAAAAGGCTGCCCAGGGAGGGCGAAGAAGGGGCGTCCTGGGCAGACGCAAGAAATGAGAAAGTGCCAACCACTACCAAGTTTAAAAACCCGGATCCCAGTCTCTCCCGACGGCCGGGTTTGCCATTCCCCTCCCATTCCCACTCAAGTCCTTCCAAAGGTGGGAAGGGACGTGCATCGTGTCAGGTCCGTTCTCCTCTATACCGGAGCGAAAATGCGTGGGACCTGAGTCGGAACCTCAGGCCACGGGGCTCAAGTCCCGCCGCGGGGCGGCCGGGCGGGTGTGGGTCCGGGTGACGCGAGGTAGGCCGGGGGCGGCTGGCGGGAGGTGACGCGCGCTGGGACCGTGCCGCAGCAGCCCACGTGTGCTGGAGATTTAAAAAGTTGGCAGCGCGCGGGGCGGTCAGTTCGGTGGCCGGACCCCAGACGCCGAGGCACAGCCAGGGCACGGGGCGGAGCAGCGCAAGGTCCCCAGGAGCGAGCCGTCCGCAGGTGCCGAGATGCCGCCAGCAGCGAGCCGCCGCCCCGGGCCGTCCCTGGGACAGGTGGCCGCGGCGTCCCCGCTCCTGCTGCTGCTGCTGCTGCTCGCCTGCTGCGCGGGCGCCTGCGGAGGTAAGACGGCCCCGCGCCTCCCGGGCGCCCGGCCGCCGTCCCGCCACGCGCGCTTCTCGCGCCTCCTCCCTGCTCCACTCACCGCTCTCTCTTCGTCGCCTTTCTCTCACCTTTACTTGGATTCTGGGACTTACCTTCCTTCCCCTCGTGCCGCGGGTTCCGCGGTTCTTGCCCGTGACAACCGGCACGGGTCGCCGAGTCAGGGAAGCCAGCGGCGCGGGTGCGGGTGGCCCAGCTCGAGCGCGTTCCCCAGACCCCGCGTGTTGGCAGAGACCCTGTTGGGGGGACGCTGCGGTCGGTGGAGACTTGCAGGGCTCCCTCATACTCGGGATTTCTAGCCTCCGTGACCCATGGATAACGGTAATTACAATAGTGAACATTAAAATGGTTTCCCTTTGATTGCAGTTATTGGAGGGCTTGTTGGTGCAAAACCAGTGAGTTTGATACTTCATCTGCTGATGCGATGTAAACTTGGAGAGCGCTCGGCCTCTTTAGTGAGAGAGCGTGTGTTCGGTTCGGATAATCCTAAGCAGTGAAACAGGCCCCAGAAGGGAAAAGAGTGCGCTCTATGTCTTTTAGGCTTTCGGGCACCAAATCAGGAAAAGGAATAGAGACCTTCTCATCACACAAATTTGGAGAGGCAAGTGCGCAAGCCCGGCTTTCAGGCAGTGCTACAGCTAAAGCCGGTGAAGGCAGATGCGATTTGATAACAATAGGGACTTACTGAGTTTGGTTTAGAGGAAGAAATAGGAAAAGCAAGGTCAGGGAGATAGGTCTGTAACTTTGGAGACACGGCAGAACAGAGCGCAAATGTTCCAGCGGGGAGATCACTTCCCTACGTTCCATAAAGAATACAGGTTACCTGTCCAGGTACCTTGGGAGCCCATCATTCATCCCCCAAGCTCTGAGCCAGGGGCCGCCCCAGTGCCAGCCGCTGCCCTGCGACACCCATGAATTCTCTAGGTTGGCAGCCAGTTCTCTGAGCTTCCCTCTGCTCTCCTGTCAGTGAGGTAAAGGTGGGCAGACCGTGTCAGGACGTAGGTGACTTAAAATCACAACCGCAGAGACCTTTTAGAGCCTGTAGCCCAGCCGTCAATTAGAGATGGAGAAATGGAGGCTATTATTCTTTTCCTAATCTATTTATTTTTATTGGTCTGCTTTCATTGTTTTGATTTTCTCCTTTCCTGAAGCATTGGAGATGTGTGTGGGGGAGGGGAGGAAGGGGTGTTCCCTACTCGAAAAGCAAGGTAATTTGGCTTTGAAATCTAAGCAATCAGAAGCTAACAGACCCAAACCTTTTCCACGTAGCCAGTAGTGCTATGTGGATGGACTTACGCAAGGTAAATGTTTATCTTTTTCAATTTTAAATTTGTTGTTGGTAAAACTAGAATGGTAATCTTAATCTGCCATCTTAAGGAAGTAGAATAGCATAGTTTGAAAAGTGACTTTGCTACATAAAGAAAATATGCTTTCCATGCATGTAACATGCTATATGCTAGCAGTGGTTTTTGCATCCGTGGGAGGTAACAACTGCCTTTAGGGGAAGGGGAGCAGATCGGCAGCCTGCTGGCGACTGAGCAGTAATTATGGAAGGCAGTAGCTGGTTCCTGAAAAAGATGAGTCTTGGGTTTTACTTCCAAAGGAGCATTTTTGCTGGCTAGCCAATCATTTCATAAATATCCCCAATATTTTTCAAGCAAAAGGATAAGATGCCTCCTTCACTACCCAGAAACCCCCTAGACTGCCCTTTTGTGTTTTCATTCCCCTTCAGACCTGCTCTTAATACTAAAAAACTAATTTTAGCTCTCCAAAAATATGGTGGAAAGGGGAGAGGGTGAATAGACAGTGTGATCTGCCCTAGTCATGAGTCCCTAAAGATGGCACTGGGGAGAAGCCTGACATACGTAGGCCAAACTTGGAGATAATCTACCAACATCAGTCACTATGCAAGATGCAACTGGATGTATCTAAAAACAACAAAACAAATGTCACAACGCCAGAGGAAAATAAAAGTGTCAACAAGTGCAGCATCGTTGGCAAAAAGTGAATTAGCAGAGCGTACGATAGCAATGAGAAGATAAAGGGTCACTCACAGATGTGGTGGTTGGAAACAGTTTACTATTCAGAGAACATTATCAAAATAAAGAAAGAAATTTCCTATAAGAGGAACACATTTTGGATATCTGCAACAATCTGTCACTTGATTTTGCCTGTGACAATAAGTGATCAACTGGCCCCTTGCTCATAGAATAATTCTTAACATCCAGTCACTAGGAATGTAATGATTTCTCAAGTCCCAACCCTATAATGAAGTATGTACCAGCAATGAGAAAAAGAAAATTGACACCACTTTTAGAATAATCAGGTCTTTCTTTCTCTTACACATAGTGTATTTACAGATGTACAGGTTGTTTGTCTATATTATTTGCATCAAAGTGTACTGTATAAGACTGATGATTTTAAAAAAACAAAAAATACTGGTGATTTCACTTTACTAGATAGTACTGAAGTATAATATCTCAATGAAACATCAAAAATAGTACAGTTTTTATGATGTAGACAATGGTGGCACTGTCTCTGAAAACATGGAAAGTAATCTAAGTATGGTATTGCTCTTTGATAGTATAAAGTCCACATCCAGGGTATTTTGGGAGGAAAATCACATCAACTCTAGTTAACAAATAGACAAAAGAAAAAAAATAATTCCCCCTAACATTTGGGTTCAGACATAGGATATTAGTGGTTTTCTATAAATCATAGAAAAACAGTTTGCATTTTGGCTTCTCTGGCCTTTTTACCCTGAGACTGTGTTTACATGTTTTGTGGAAGGGCCACAGAGTACCCCTTTTTAACTTCATATAAGTCCCTGGGGCTAAGTTAGGCATAACAGCAATTTCTAAGTGCCTTGTGCAAGCTTGGGACGTGGCAGGAGGCAAGCCCTCAGTGGTCTTGGTGAGGCAGTGTGGCTGCATGCAGTGTACTTGTGGAAGCTTCCTTGTTTACTTGGGGGCTGCGGGCTGGTCAGGAGTATACGCATATAAAATTGCATTTTTAAACAGGAATGCCCTGTGGAATGGAATGTCATTTAGTAAGATCACCAGGTACTTTATATGAAAATTTGAGAAGCACAGCTTTATCCTTTCCTGAAAATAGAATGAGCTCAGAGTATGATCCACCTGATAACTGTGACTTTGGGGTATGTTTGTAGCAGGATGAGAAGTATACAATTGAGAAGTGAAGATTGTTTACTTACCTTGAATAGTTGTCCAGTGAGAGGGGATTCTCAAATAAACCTTAAAAATGTTTAATGATGGATCAAATACATATCATTTTATTGTACATAGAGCTTAACCCACCAAATTAAATTTAGGGACAGAATTTTTTATTAAACTAATTAATTTTTTTTGCTCATATATTGAAATGCACTTTTCCCCTTTATCCATAAAACACATGGACAAGTGTCCTTTAAGGTTTGTATTTTTTCTTCATCCAACTAAGGTAATAAGGAAAGCTTGCTTTTTCCTTTATATATATCTAGTTTGGAATACAAAACCTTTGACAATGCAGACCTTGGCTCTGAAGTGCTTCCAATTAAGAATGAGAGACTGTATCAATACCATAAGGCAGGAGGAAGGAAAGCTTGGATTTAAAAAGGATTTGGCACTGTTATATACAGTACACACTGCATAGAGATGTTTACGTGTTACCAAAATTATTTACTCTACACTTCTTCAAAATAGCATTTGAGATTTAGGTTCCATCAATGGTTAGCCCAAAAGACATAATCTGGATAATCTGCTATGAAATTATGAGGGATAAAAGTGAAATACTGAGGAACAATGGATTGGAAAGTGAAAATGATGGGAAAAGCACATGCTAATTATCTGGACTTTTCATTTTTTTTTAAGGTATAGGTACATATTTTGGATCAAAATGCTTCCAAATTTGAAAATTCAATAAAAATAACACTTAAATGAATTAAATTCTAGTTAGCATTGCACTCATGCTGAAGTAAGAATGATCTTGGGCAGAAGCAAAAATTTACTATCAAATATAAAACAAAATTTCATAGTGCTGAATCTATTCCATCTGACCTTAATATTGGTTACATGTTTATTTTGCCTTCCAAATTGATGTTGGCCTGTCATCCTTAATTCAATGTAATATCATTAATACAATCTGAAGGTTTTACTTTTAAGCAAATAAATTGTGTCATCATTGAAAAAGACTAAGAGAATTAGATCTGGCAATCTGTAAGCAGGAGGGTTTTAAATTGCATTGTCCCTATGTAACTATTTTAATGGCCTTATATATGTTTTTCATAAAGGCATTTGTGTACACATATATGACTTGGAATAAGTTTTCTACATTTACTTCAGGTTATTGCATAAAATTAAGTCATGTACTTGCTGCTTGAACATCAAAACATAACATCAAAAGCCAAGGTATTCAAATGATGTAAGTCAAATATAGCATACTTGTCCATATCCAAAACCCAGGGTTTCAGTGCCAGCAAATTAATAATTCATCATGTTTATGAAGTTTGGTTTGTTTAGCTAGTTGTATGAATTGTCAGGCTACTTTTAGAGCTACTTTTAAGAGAGAATATAAAATAATCATGACAACTATTACTGTTTCCACATTTATAGATTGTTTATTTAAAGTAACCTACTTGCCTTTCATTTCTGAATGATTTGTCTTAGAGGAAGCAAAATGAAAATCCACCTGGGAATTTGTGCCTCCTGCCTACCATATAGTCATCATTAAATAATGGCTTCAATTTTTATTTTCTTTCAGATTTTACTTAAAGTAATTCTATTTTAAAAGACCTTCATTGCAATGTAGTTTGCATAGCACAAAATTGACCTATTTTAAGTATACAATTCAGTAATTTTTTTTTAGAAAGTTGTGCAGCTATCACAGAAATACAATTTTGGAACATTTCCACTATTCCCAAAAGATCTGTTATGTCCATTTGCAATCAATCTTCCTTCCTATCCCAAGCCTCAGTTAGCCACTAATCTTTCTATCATTATAGATTTGCCTTTTCTGGACATTTCATATACATGGAGTTATACAATATTTGGTGTTTTGCATCTGGCATATTTGACTTAGCATAATATTTCTGAGGTTCATGTTATGGTATATATTGTTAGTTCATTCAATTTTATGGCTGAATAGTATTGCATTGTGTGGATAGACTACATTTTGTTTATTCACCAGTTCATGGGCATTTGGATTGTTTCTACTTTTGGACAAGCATGAATAAATGCTGAGATGAACATTCATGTACAAGTTTTTAGTTAGACACAATAAGTAATTCATTCTTGAGAGTAATGTCTTTGTAATTTTATTAAGGCTAATTTAATAATTATGTCTCCTTATGCTAAGTCAAATGCTGAAATATCTCGTTCAAGTATGTGGGCAGTGATGTACAGTGAAAAATGAAAAATAGTGTCTGAAAAGGAATTATATAGAGAGATTTATTCATAATTTTGGAAGAAATACTATAAAATTAACATGTGGATATAACTTTATTTCTAGGTGCTCCGATATTACCTCAAGGATTATGGCCAGAACAAGAACTACAATTGTGGAATGAGGTAAGGAATTATTATCAAATTAGTGGACATATCACTCTTCTATGAAATTATTATAGTAAAATGAAATAATATAATTGAGCTTTCAGACAGCTATGATTTTACCAACATTCTGATACACTAATATTCAGAATTATTATTTTTATTAACTAAAAGAAGGAAAGATTAAAAGAAAGAATATAATAAATGATAAAGAAATCAGAAATAAGCTATAATAATAGAGTGATTAAAATAAATGTGAATGTACTAAAATACACCACTTAAAAGACAGAGATTCTAAGATTGGACTTAGATCCAGAAATATAGTGTTTGTAAGAGTCACACTTAAAACAGAAAACGAAACAAAACAAAAAAGACTAGGTATAAAAGGATGGAAAATGATATATCAAGCAAACATGAACTGAAAGAAAATTGGAGTAGCAGTCTGATAAAGTAGAATTCAAATGGACAAACCATCATCACATAAATAGCGATTTTATATGTTGATAAAAGAGCAACAGAGCAAGAAGATACAGCCATCTCTAATATACACTAACGATGCAACCTCAAAATTTCTTTAACAACTTCAGAGAAAAATAGGTCAATCAACAGTTGTATTAGAGATTTTATTACTTCTCTCAAAAACTGATAGCTGAAGCAGATAACTCATAAGTAGATGTATCAAACATCTAACCATACAATTAATAAATCTGAGCTGTTAAAAATATTTTCTTAAACCCCACACTATTAGAACAGAAAGGAAGATTCCATAAGTTAGAAAAAAATCATTTCCAATGTTTTCCAATTATAATGCAATAAAGTTAGAAATTAATAACAAAGGTATAACTTAAATAAATATCCCTTCTTTTTGAAAAATAAAGAACATTTTGGTAAATAACCTTGTGCTAAAAAGGAAATTACAGAATAGTTAGAACTGAATGACAAAAACATTATAAGTCAAAATTTGTAGGCTATGGCTAAATACGTTAGCTGCTTTGCCCCTCAGTTAGGATAACTCTGAGGTGTGTTCTACCCAGTGGTCCCCAACCTTTTTGGCACCAGGGACTGGTTTCATGGAAGACAATTTTTCCACAGACCTGGCAGGGTGGGGAGTTGGGGATGGTTTCGGGATGATTCAAGTGCATTACATTTATTGTGCGCTTTATTTCTATTATTATTACATTGTAATATATAATGAAATAATTATACAATGCAGAATCTAATGCCACTGCTGATCTGACAGGAGGCGGAGCTTAGGCGGTGATGCCAACGATGAGGAGCAGCTGTGAACACAGATGAAGCTTTGCTTGCTCCCCT
Source organism: Indri indri (assembly GCA_004363605.1). NCBI lineage: Eukaryota > Metazoa > Chordata > Mammalia > Primates > Indriidae > Indri > Indri indri. The sequence goes on along the minus strand of RJWJ010023507.1, from coordinate 2,804 downwards.
GCCACTCACCTCCTGCTGTGCAGCCTGGTTGCTAACAGGCCACAGACCAGAACCAGTCCACAGCCCAGGGGTTAGGGACCACAGTTCTACACCATGTTCCAGAGTTCCCCAGACAGACCTAGCCCCAGTCACTCACAGTGGCCTGCTTGTTAACGTACGCTTTATTGAATTCCTTTTCTTCCCTGTTTTACTTCTCCATTCTTCTCTCAGTGCATCTTGGATTACCGCCCAAATGATCTACTTGCATTCACATCTCTATCACAGGTCTTTCTCTGCGGGAAACCCAACCTAAGACAGAAATGCACACACACATAAAATTAACCTACAATAAAAATAACACTACAACTCAATGGGGGAAAGAACAGATTGTTTGGCAAATGAGGATTGAGAAACTGGATCACTGTATGGAGAAAAAGAAAACTAACACCCTATACAAAGATGGGCTCCAGGTGGATTAAAAAAAACAAATTTAAAGGACAAATTATAGAGTTAGTAGAAAATAATGTGGGACAATATCTCTGTGAGCTGGGTGCAAGGAAAGACTTCTTAAATAAAACTTCAAATATAAATCATAAAGCCCAAACATTCTGAGTTGAATTACATTAAAAGTAAAGATTTCCTTCAACAAAGGACTCTTTTGAAAAAGGTAAGAGCCTTTGAAAGAAGATATTGACAATGGCTAAAATTGATAAGGGATTGCTTTTCTAGAATATCTAAGAAACTCCATCAAATCAATAGGGTAAAGATAGAACTTTAAAATAAAAATAGTCAAAGGATAAAAACAGACAGTTTGCAAAAGAGGAAGCCCAAAAAAGCCAACAAACATCTATCTAAAAAGATGTTCAAATTCATTAGTAACAATGAAATGAAAATTAGGACAACAACAAAGTGTCACTTCCTACCCATTAGACTAGCAAAAAATCGAAATCTACTTAATGGAAAGTGCTAACAAGGATGTGGGGTCTACAAACCCTCATGCATTGCTGGTGAGAGTGTTAACTGGTAGAGCCATCTGGAAAGCAACCTAGATGTCCCCATGATCCAGCATTCCCTCTCCTGGGATATAGCCCAAAGATATTCTCCTGCAGATCCATAAGTGCAGATGAGATACAGGAGGTTGATTACAGCTTTGTTTGTAATGGAAGAAATTGGAGGGAACCCAGCTATTCATCACTGGGGAGTGGATAGGCAACATGTGGTGGGTACACATTATAGAATATTCTACATCGGTTAGAAGCAACATACTAGATGCACATCTAGAAACATGGGTAGGTCTCAAAGGATAGTGTTAAGTGAAAAAAAAAGGTAAGAAAATGTATATGCACACAAAACAGCAATACAGATTTTACAAGAACATATACTAGTTGAGTATACACATCAAATACATTAGAAGAGTTGTCAGCTGGATGTGGTGGCTCATGCCTGTAATCCTAGCACTTTGGGAGGCCGAGACAGGAAGATCCCTCGAGGCCAGGAGTTTGAGACCAGGCTAGGCAACATAGCGAGACTACCATCTCCACCCAAAGAAAAAAAAAATCAGCAAGGCTTGGTGCACACACCTGTAGTCCCAGCTACTTGGGAGGTGGAGGCGGGAGGATTTGCTTGAGCCCAGGAATTCAAAGTCACAGTGAGCTATGATCACACCATGGCACTCCAGCCTGGGCAACAGAGTGAGACCCTGTATCAAAAAAAAAAAAAAAGAAAGAAAAGAAAAAAGAAGAGTTGCCTATAGGAGGATGTAATGGGAGTAGGAAATGAAAACATAAAAAGAATAAATAAATGAAGCAAAGCTAGTGATGATAGTGATCTATGAACCAAGGAGAATACCCAACAAAATACAGAAGGGAAAAGATAAGATAAGATAGATGATAAATGCCCAGCATGAAACAGTCTTTCATAGTAAATAAATTCATAAAGTCTATTATAAGGGTCTCCACCTTGGTAGAATGTTAGAGTCCATGCTAGAAATATAAACAAGATGAAGAGTGATGCAGACAACGGATATTAATGTATAATACAGAAACATTTATTTTAGTTTGAAATAATCAATATGGATGATTTCAAGCCAAAATATATCTATGGAAAATCTTTGGAAAAATATTTCAGATGATAATGCTGGGAAAAAAATCAATAGAGCTGTAAAAGTACTATAAATGCTTTTACAGAAAAAGATATTTAAATAAGTTAAGATGCTAAGAACATGTAGGTCATTTTTCAACTGGAGGTTTTAAAAATTACAGAGCCATCCAGACGCTAGAAACACATACCTGTCTAACCATATATAGAGACCTAACCATTTTCAAATTGATTCACCAATGAACTCAACAGAGTTCTCAAAAGCAGTTAGTAGCACTCGAAGGCCGGGCATGATGGCTCACGCCTGTAATCCTAGCACTCAGGGAGGCCGAGGCCGGAGGATCGCTTCAGGTCAGGAGTTTGAGACCAGCCTCAGTAAAAGTGAGACTCCCTGTCTTTACTAAAAATAGAAAGAAATTAGCTGAGCAACTGAAAAAAAAAAAAAGAAAGAAAAAATTAGCCAGGCATGGTGGCTCATGCCTGTAGTCCCAGCTACTTGGGAGGCTGAGGAAGTAGCATCCCGTGAGCTTAGGAGTTTGAGGTTGCCGTGAGCTAAGATTATGCCACGGCACTCTAGCGTGGGCAACACAGCAAGACTCTGTCTCAAAAAAAAAAAAAAAAAGTAGCACTCAAAACCTAGAGTCATTAGCTGAGTAAAATGAACAAATGCTTACCTAGCTGGAAAGTGGGCAAGCACTGTTGCTGTGCCCTTCAAAGAAATGATAACA